>PVIH01016757.1:0-44459 GCA_004025045.1 Sigmodon hispidus
CAGACCCCATTCAGTTCCTGACAGCTCCCAGCCTCTACTCTATCAGGACATGGACCGGGAAGGGAGAGGTGTGGGAGAGGTTGGTGGAGAGGAGAGCAGCAATGAATAGTGGACAATAACAAGACAGTGAACAGAAAGGGGGAAGAGATAGAAGAAAGACAGTAACATAATCCCAATTCTTACATTCCTTTGATCACCTTTGGAAAATTGGACTCAAAAAGTATAATGATAGCCCACTGTCAATCATCCCTATTAAGGAAGGACAACCTTTATAGGTGCTGGCTATTACTACAATACAGATAATTATGCATTTCCTTCCCACCCCAGATAATTCTGACAGCTTATTTTCAACTTCAGATTTCTTTTTCTAGTGCTAGATATTTCAAGGAAATTAAGAAACATAAAGTATTAAGAAAAAACATTAAAGTGAGCTTTCCTGTGCTTCTTTCCACTTCTACGGGTCAGTTTTTAGTCTTCAGAGTGGAAAAACTGGTCTCTGAATATCAACAGTAAGGGATTGTGTAGGAATACACTATTTCCCTTTGAGGCCTTTCCATCTAGAACAATCTATCCCTCCTCGCTACTTCCTCCCTAATCCGTTTGGCCTTCAGCTCACAGACTTAATCAGAGAACAATCATGCATAGACAAGCATTATCTAGCAACCCCCTATATGGAGGGCTGTTCTCTCATAATCTGTATCTCATACTCACACGTCTTTGCCAGTTCCACCTTCTAAATTGTTCTGTAAAAGATACTCCTTGTTGCCAGATGGTGGTGGCTCACATCTTTAAGCCCAGCACTCGGGAGGCAGAGGTGGACAGACCTCTATGAGTTCAAGGCCAATGTGGTCTACAAATCAAGTTCCAGGACAGCCAGGAGTACAGGCAGAGAAATTTTGTCCTCACCGCCCCCCCAAAAAAACACAACTTCCTGTTTTTCTCTGCCACTTGGTCTAGGCCTCATTTTCTCAAGCATCCCAGCTGTCTGAAGTGTCTACCAGATCAAGTTCATTTTCCATGCTGTATACTTCCAATAGCTTCCAACTGCCTACAGGGTAAAACCAAAAGGTTCTTTAATATTTGACCTTGGCTCTTGCCTTCCCTTCACCACCCACTAGCTTTTTCTATACCTCCCTGCACTTCTTACCTCCAGAAAACTTGTGAGCATATCTTCCCCACCTCTACCTGCTTTTAGTTTATATCCTAAATTCCTCTTTATTGTTCGTCTCTTATTTGTTTAGGCCACCAGGGTCCTTGTATCCACTGTTCCTCACTATACTACTAAATTATGTTTGCATATCAGTTTCATTGATTTGTCTTTCCTACACACATGAAATTTTTATTCTTACCACCTAATGTTTTGAAAGAATAACTGGTGTAATAGCTAGCTGCATATCTCCTGTCTCCCATTGTCCAGTATGTTTTGGCTTTCTTCCCTGGAGGGGGTTGGTACAGGAAGCCAGGTTTTTTATCTGAAGTCAGTAATCTCCAGCCACCTGGGGAACTCCCACTGTGCTTCCCACCAAAGGTAGCCCCCTATTTAAGCTGAGATGGTGATTCAATAAAGAGGCATTCTCCTTGAACAAATGATCCAAGTGTGTCTGTGTCCTTTTTCTTTTCTTTTCTTGTGTGTGTGTGTGTGTGTGTGTGTGTGTGTGTGTGTCCTTTTTCAATACGCAGGCCCAAGTAACCCAAGTAGCATCGGGAGGCTGCTACAGTAATCATAATTGGAAGCCAAGAGTTTGAATGGTTGTAGCATTACTGGCCCCAATTCTGCTTTCGACCCTTTATAATTTGCTATCTCCTCTGCTTAAAAACTCTTTTCTTGGGTAACTTCTTGTTTGGTCTCCATATTTGTTCAGGTCCCTTCACAAATGTCACCTCCATAAAGAGAAATTCCATACCTACTTTGTGTACACAACTTTTTCCTCATTGGTATCTTCTACATTTTCTGCTTCATTTTCTTTAGAATTCTAATCATACCCACCATTATATTAAGTATTTATGAGACAAAAACTGTTTTAATCATGGTATAATCCCTAGTGTGTAGAACAAGTCCAGGTACTGAGAAGGTGCTCAATAAATATTTGTTGGATGCTGCTGAATGTAGATTCTTATTTCTGTTTTCAGTTTCTATATGACCTTTAGTCAATTATGTCTTTCTTCTGAGCTTCACTTTCCTCATCTTTCCATGTGATGATGACTCTACAAACTTTATAGGCAAAAATGAAATAAGAACATAATTGAGATAAAGTTTGTGAAAGTAGCCAACGTAATGCCTTGTACAGAAAAGGCAGGTTAGATGGAGTCTGTGACAGACCAATAGCCACCCACCATACACCCCTCACCAGCCTTGGCTCTCCCAGCTCCCAACAAGGCCAAACAATTACTACTGTGTCCGTGGAACCGCACTTACTTTCCACAATTGTAGAGGTCACAGCAGAAGCAGGTGTTGCCCCGGATACGAGGAGTGCAGAATCCACGGCTAAGTTGAGGGCAGTTCACCTGAAGACGCAAAACAACAATGGGAAAAGCTGGTACTTGTCAGGAGGATTGGTCCTCTGGGATTGATATGTGAGTTAGTGACTGATGGAGACAGAAATGATAGCTGTGACATGAACATACCCATGCAGAAGAAAGATGAGGCTAAGCAGAGAAGTAGCTATGCTTGTGCATAAAGCAAGCACATGTAGAGCTGGGTTTGTGTTCAGCCCCCAGGCACAGTCCTTAGTGCCTCACTCATTAAAAGGTAGTAGTAGAGAAGAGGGAGGGCAGATGGACCAGTATATGAATATTAAATGGACATTAGAGAATGAGAATATGAAGGTCGAGCAAATGAGGACACGAGATGAAAAAGGATCTGATAAAAGGGAATACTGAGGGCCATCACATGCATGCTGAAGTACAACAGTACCTCTTTAACTGACTGAGTAAGGTTCTTCAAAGCCCTCGTAGAAGGAGAAATTTTGGCTGAGGAAGTTATGACCTTATACAGGAAAAATCGAGTTAAGAGAAACAAGATTACAAGCAAACTTATGGAAACCACTATGAATATCTGTGCAGCTGGCAAATTAACACAAGAAAGCTATCACAGTGAAATCAAGAGAATAACAGTGAAAACTTTCTGAGCTTTCAAAAACATTTTGCAAAACTAAAAATATAAGGAATAATCTACACTTACCTTCTTTTGCTTACAAGAAATTTTTCAAGTTCCCTTTCCTATAAGGGTGTAGTAAAGTACTTTCACATTTTTTTTAGCTTTGTTGCAGAAATATTCATAGGAAATAGGCACTTTTTTCATATTGGGCCCTTCATCCAAGTGCCTATTGCCTTTTTGATATGCTGTTAGCACACACACACACATTTTATTCCTCCTTCTAACCCAGGAACAATTACAAAAATAGTAACTTTGTGGTTGCTAACAGAAAATGAAGGGGAGTGAATGGTACTACCATAATAAAAGCATTTATCATCCTTGAGAGCAAGACTGTAACTTTGTCTTACTCCAAGAACACCGTTCATGATGTGTTTTATGTAAAGTGGTTCCCCATGAGGTTGTGTGATGTAGTGACCATTTTGCCTCAATTTGTCTTCTCTTTTTCTTTTCTAGTCACATGTGTGCTATCTTTTAATGTTATTTTTATATTTTTTATTAGTTCTTTGAGAATTTCCTACAATTCATTTTGATTCTATTTACCCCCTTTCCTAAGTCTTCTTAGAGCCCTCCCTGCTTCCCTACCAACCCAACTTTGTATCCTTTATCCCCACCCCTCCCCAGTCCAATTTGTGATGCTAATGTACTCTTAGGTGTCTTAGGTGTATCCTCACAGCAAGTGGCTTCCATTTTGAGGTTAGCAAAATACTAAATTGTCACAGTTCCCAGAAACAGATAGAATTTCATATGTTGGAATCCATTGGTTGGGTTGGGATTATGATGTGCTGAAACGGAAGTACCCCTCCCTCAATGCTGCCATCGTTAGTGCCTCTAGCTAAAGCAACATAGAACACAAGGGAGTATGGGGCAGGAAAAAATACTGTCCTGAGCCTATTCAAGGATTATTAGGCTGGCCTCTTAGTAGTGTCATGAGAAGGCCAGACTAACAATCTCAGCCTCCTTAGAACCTTGAGATAGAAGGCCAGACTAACAATCTCAGCCTCCTTAGAACCTTGAGATAGAACGGATTGTTGAGTTATCCTCATTTGGCCTCCAGACCCTTCCCATATGTGAGGTTCATGCTTTGCCTTCTTAGCACAGGCCTAGTGTCCTGGTGGGCTTCATAGCTTCTTTGAGCTAAGCACCAAGACCAGACAACTGAATCATCATCAGCACAAACTGGGGAGGAACACGCATGAGAGACAACTAATTCGGGGGTCAGAGAGGCAGCCTATGGCCATGAAACAAAAATTAATCTTATTAGGCCTCATGACACTCCAATCTATGACATGTCCTCAGTAACACTGTATTTTGACCCACTGAACAAGCAGCTCAAGACATATAGCAGTAAGCCTTAGGCCTGTGGAAAGAAATAATATGGAAAGAGTGTTTCATAGTTGGAAAGTTGTCTCAGCACTTAAGAGTACTTGTTCTTAGAGAGGACAGGGTTCGATTCCCAGCATCCACATGCTGTCTCATAACTAACTATGTGTAACTCCAGTACACATGTGGTGCACATACATACATGCAGGCAAAACACTCATACACATAAAATAATAAAATCAATAAATCTGTTTTTAAAAAATTATTGTTTCAGATAAAACAAGGGACTTTCCCATGAGGTAAAGACATGCAGCATCATTGTGGCTCACCTCCTCAGCTTCCCTCTGGGATGTCTTGGGAACATAGTGGCACCGGTTAGCATAGAGTGGTCTCAAATCCTATAAATGGAGACACCAAACCGAAAGGGTTTTGACTTTGGAAAATAAAATGTTCAGAACCCTGCCTGGTAATAAAAGATTTAAAAACACAGAGGCAGGGGGTAGGGGAACAGGACAGTAGGTTGAGTTAAATTCTTAAAGTTGTCTGTGAGGGGACCTGAGAATGTATGGCTCAAACAAAATCATTCTAATAACCGGTTCCTGTTGGACTACTTCACTTAATGAGAAACCAGGAAGATTGATTGAAAAGTAAGTTTCTTGAAATTTCCTCTCTGGTTTTCTTTTACTTCTATGCTTTGTCTTCTTGCAAACAGTCCCTAGGGAGCGAGATTCAAAACTCTAGGTTATTGCAATATTATACTTCTGAATAGACAAAGTGTAGCTTCAACTATGAAGTCTTATTATCACTTGGAGACTAGATAAGGCCTGGTTGACTTGTGCTCCCTGCTGTTGTTTCCACAGCCTTTTCAAAAGGAAGAGGTAAAGAAGCCAGAAGCTGGAGGATGGGCAGCTATCTAGACAGTTTGAGATTTTAATTCAACTAAACTACAAGCCATTTTCACTCATCTACACAGCTTAGATAAAGCTGGAGAACTTACTTCTAAGGCAAAGACAAAAAAAAAATGTGGAGATCAAGGATGGTTGAATTATTCTGCTAGCTTGGCTAGCTTTCTGATGAAGCTCTCAGACACAAGGGTTGGAAGTCAGAGATGCCTGGAAAGTTGTGACCAGAAGACGCTGTCATTTCCAGAGCTGATACTAAGCATCTCTGTGTAGTGGGGGTCTTTGGACAAAGTCACATTAGCATAAGAGGACAGTTTGTGCAAAATGACCTTAGAGATTTAGCTCAAATTGCCCAGGCAGAATGAATTTATCTTTTGCCTTTCCCCTTCTGCTCTCACTTCTGTTTCTAGTTTCAATCCTGATGACTATTTTCCTTATACCTATGATTTAGAATCCTCTATACTTGGCATTGAGTGCCTCTTGCCTTCTATTCTGTGACCCCATCAATGACCTTGAGCTTTCCATTAGCTTGTGTTCCATCATTCTCTTTGCTGTTCAGTTTATAAAAATGCATTGCTGATAGTTCAGTCTGGAGTCAGACTAGAAAGGAATGTGAACTCTCATGCTCACAACTGGCAGGATTTATTTTCTATGTTGGAGTAACAGCAGATTCATTATTATTGTGTTCAAGAAAGGGTTTGACCATGATGCTGGCCATAGCCCTGTGACCTGGTTTGGCAGAAGTCATTCAGCTACCACCCTTAAACGAAGACAAGCCTGCAGGATTATTGCCCATTAGCTATGTCTGGCTATTATTCTACACTTAATCTCCCAGAAGAGGGGCAAGAACAGGCAATTCAAAGGTGAGAAAAGGTCACTGAGCCTGAGTTTGCAACTTCTTTAGCCTGAAGTACCGCCAATGTCGGCAAAAAAAAAAAAAAAAAAAAAAAAAAAAAAAAAAAAAAAAAAAAAAAAAAAAAAAAAAAAAAAAAAAAAAAAAAAAAAAAAAAAAAAAAAAAAAAAAGTTGGAAAAGGATTCTGCTGTATATTAGATGGCATATTCATACCTACCACTTAATTTCACTCTTTTTCTATCCCTGAAAGGTAAGTTTCTATTATATACACTGGGAAGAGAAAGAAATTGGGACACAAGAGAGCTAAGTGACTTTTCCAGCTAATGAATGGGCATAGGTGGAGGGATGGAGAAAGAAAGGAATACAACCCAAGAAAAAAGAAAGAACAACATGCTTTAGAGGAATGCATTGAAATTATTAGGTCTCAGAAAAGTTTAGATTCACTCAAGTCAGAGAACTATGGTGAGATCATATTAAAGGATCTTACCAACAGACCAGGCTAGCCCTTAACCCATCGAATTTGGCTAGGACCTAAATGTGATTTTCATTAAGTAGTAGTCCAGTAAATGTGACTGCAGAATAATCCCTTCCCCCAAAATGATTTAGGTGCCAATGACAACTGAAAAATGTCCTTGGGCAGTTTCAGTGTTAGAAGAAATATTTTCTTGAAGATGTATCCAGCCTTACCTTATGATATATAATTAAAAGAAGGCAGCTTTGTAGAAAGGAAGCTGTGACTGTCCTTCAAAAGAAATGTTC
Source organism: Sigmodon hispidus (assembly GCA_004025045.1). Lineage (NCBI taxonomy): Eukaryota > Metazoa > Chordata > Mammalia > Rodentia > Cricetidae > Sigmodon > Sigmodon hispidus. The sequence continues at coordinate 6,993 of PVIH01016757.1, forward strand.
ATTAGTAAGGATAGCCATGATGTGGTCCTGTGGGGACATAGATCATTTGATTCTGATTCTTACAGGATTTCTGGTGGTTGGGGAGTAAATTTCACATCACCTGAAATATTCTAAAAGTCATAAGACATTGATAAAATTTAAGTTACAATCTGACTTGTCATAGATCTAGAAATCAGTGGGAGCTGGACTTGTTGGCCACTGATAGGGAAAGCCAGTCAACTCAGAAAGGTCACAGTATGCCTTCTTATCAACTCTGAGGTGGAGGGGGGAGACTGCAGGGGAATGAATATGACTGACTCCTGACTTCTGGAACAGAAGAACAGCTAAAGGATCTATTGTGAAGCCATCAAAAATCTGTTGACTATAATGCTATGACACAACTAACCAACTGCAGAACATACAAAAGTCCTTAAGACTTAGAGATGAGTAGGTTATTGTGATAGTTAATGATTATCAACATGACAGGACCAGAAATCAGTTTGGAGACAAGCTTCCCAGCATACTTGTGAGAAAGCATTTAGATTAGCATATGATCACGACTGAGAGTGATGATATTGTTTGAGTTAAATGAAGCAAGAAAACCCACCCTGAAGGCCAGTGGCACCATTCCCTAGGCTTGCGTCCTGCACTGAAAAAGTAGAAAGTGAACTGAGAACCAGAATTTCTTCTTCCTGTTGCCTGGATGTAACCAGTGCTTCAAGTCCCTGTCACCATGCCTTCCCTGCTGTAAGGGACTGTGCCTCACACTGGGAGCAAAATAAGGCCATCCTTAAGTTGTCATTGCCAAGGTATTATTACATCAACAGGAAAAGTAACTGAAATTGTAATCACAGGAGCTTGTCAGTCAATAGAGCTTGGATTTTTTTTTTTTTTTAACCATTGCCTTTCACGGAACCAATGATCCAAAATGTTAAGCCCATAAGAGAAATACACTTTAAAATCATAATGAGGTACTGCCTCACTCACTAAACAGTTAATAATGAAGATTGGTGAGGCTGTGAAGAAATTAGAATTCTAATACATTGCTGGTGAGTATAACACAGTATAGCCACTTTGGAAAACAATCTGGCAGTTCTTTAAATGATTAAACACAGTTATCATATGTCCCAAAAGTTCCATTCTTAAGTGAAAAGGAAATGAAAATGCAAATAAGCCCATTCAGGAACATGTATTCAAATGTTAACTATATCATCGTATATAACAGTAATATGGTAGAAACAACCCAAATGTCCATTAACTTCTGAATGGACAAACAAAATATGGTATATCCATACAGTATACCATTATTGCACCATAAAAAAAAAATGAAGCACTGATCCATGATATAAACTGGATCAACCTTGAAAACATACTAAATAAAAGAAGCCAATCACAGAGTCCACATATTATAAAGTTTCATTAGTATAAAATGTCTAGAATAGCAATAGCTATTAAAGTTGTTGCTTAGGGTTGGAGAGAATGGAGAGATAAGATATAATGGGCAAAAGAATATGGGGTTTATTTTTGATATAAAAAAATCTAAAACTGATATCTTCATGTAGCTGAATATACTTAAAACTATTGGATTGTAATATTCAAATAGGTGAGTTTATAGCATATAAACTGTATTTTAGTAAATTCATTTTTAAAACATGAGTGGAAGAAAAAAAAAAGGAAGCCATTTTAGCTCATGATGCCATCAAAATCTACTATAGGCTTCTGAGTCACTAGGCCTATGTTACCATGGAGACTGTTTCAGAGTGAGTACTGCTTGTCAAACAGGGATAATAATTCCTGCCCTACATATCTCACAGGATTGCTGTAGGTCTCAAATGAGATAATAGATGTGAAGACACATTGAAAATCTAATGTACTACATAAAAACAAGGAATTAGTGTTATTAAGATGGCTCCTATTGAATACAGAATGGCATGCACACTATGATTGACTGCAATCAATGCTACAAAAACATGTACATATTCAGAGAGTAATATGTAAAGACCACCATAATTGCTATGTTAGGGAACAAAATTGTAAAGGTTAATAATTACTGACATATTATTTAGGAATGAAAAACAAGTGGTTGGGAAAAAAAGATGGCTCCTCTCAGCTAAAACCAGTATATTTAATTCTGGTACAGAGAATAATATTTATATTCCTGGTCCTCAAAACAAATCAGAAACAGGGCATCACTTTCTGATACCTTATTTTCCCCCTACCCATATTATTTCCTAAGATACTATTTCAGAGGCTGGTTAGGTAACAGCATTACCAATAATGAGACCCTTTGGCAAATAACGGGCTGGCTCTTCCAAGAAGGAGCTCCAAATGAAATAATGCTGTGTCAGATCATTCTAACCCAGAACTAGTCACACCCTTCACACATCTTCGAACAACCTTAACAATTAGCCAACGACTAAAGTACGGCAACATTGCCATTTGATACAGAGAAAATCCTAGTAGCTCACTTTGCTCTAATTCAAAAAAAGAAAGAAAAGAAATGTATGGAGAAAGAATGAAAAATTTTCTTTGGCTTTAGATACATTGCTGCCACTTCATGGGCTCAATAAACAAAGCAAACTACACAGTTTGTTTTCCTGTTTAAAAAAAAAAAGGAAAGGAAAATATAATTCCCAATAGTTCATGAAACAATTTTCATTTTCAAGTTTAATTCCATTGAAAAACTAGCTGTTTGTTCTTGATGCTTAAGAAGCTGCTGCATGTCTCTCTTAATTTTGGTCTTTAGAGCACATCAGGGCTGTTTAATGATCTTTTTTTTTAATATCCAAGGCTCTTTTGTTTTGTTTTTCTAGCCCCCTTCTTCTACTGAAAAGTATTTTTAAAGTATATTTAATGACTGCATTCATATAAAAACAAATGTTATGTGCCAAACTTTTTGCCCCAACCTAAAAAGGTCACCACTTTTATTCATATTTGAGAACTGATAGCATTTTTGTGGGACCCTAAAATTATGATGTGTCCTAGGCACTGACTATGCTTACTGTGATTAGCAGAAAAGTTGTTCCTGGGCCAGAAATCTGGAATGGTGTGAGACAGAACACAGTTAAAGAACAAGGGCCGGAAGGCGCTGTGTAAGCTGCTAGAGAGGAAAAATCATTAATAGTCTTACCCAGCTTCGAACACTATGAACCACCCTGGCAGATGTGTTTTATCCTTGTGAGAACTGTTATGGGTGGAAATCAAGCGCTCTCAAATTGGATTTGAAGCCCACCCCCATGGGAGGAGGGCATCTATACCTGATACTGTAAATATGCATAAAAGTGCATAGTAAGGAAAGTCACAGGCCCTAAGTGAGACCTTAAATTCCATTGTTTAGCTAAATTGACATAACATTGAACCAGCTTCTAAATATGTATTTTGATACAAAGAGACAATTATCACTCTCAGCCTTAAATGCAGAAGCCTTTCTTTCTAGTGAACTGTGATAAATGCAGACTTACAGTTGCAAAAGGTGTTGATAATCAGTGACAGTTGACTGCTCAACCCTAAACATAACATTTATGCCATTCCCTCCAATACTCAGGAAATACTGTAGAAGATGGAGCGGAAAGAATGCAAGAGCTAGAAGCTATGGAGAGGGGCTGCAAAATGCCAGCTTCACAGGGAAATATACATTTTTCAACAATTATGAATGACTTTTCTGGGTATGTACAAGAGTGGATCCATTAACAGCCAGGCATGGATACAACAGGGGCCCAGGAAGCCATAACATATTGCTGAATATTTCCTACTGTTAAATTCAGTAAAAGGGGTGTCATTGTCTTCAGTTATGTACCCATTGGTGATTCCTGATTCCACCAATTTGCAATGCATAGTCCCAATAGAAAGGTCACACAGATGTCTCTGAACAAATTAAACAAAGTCACAAACAAAATCAAAAATCATGAATCTGGGAAATAGATGGGGAGGGAGGAAAGGTTGTTGTTAGGAGTTGGAGGGGGAAAAAAGAGGAGGAGTGGAGACAGTAATCAGGATGCATTTATATACATGCCTGGAATTGTCAATGAATGACATTTACAGAAAAAAGTACAAATTTAGGGTTCAGGAGTGGAAATGGACCTTACTGAATACATAGCTTCTTCAGAGTGGGAAACATTTGACACCTGAACTGAAAGACTGAACTCAGGGCAGAGGCTTTAGCTCTAATCTCTCTCCAGACAGACATCTAAGTACATCATTATATTCCAACCACTGTTATAGGAACAGCAATATGTAGGTATCTGAGAAAGGTAACTTTGTCCTCATTCTTTTTTCTTGTTGCTATTGAAGGGATGGTGGTTTAGACACTTTTATTGCTTCCAGAAAGTCATATGTCTTCCTGCTTCTCTATTCCTACCTTCATGACTAGCTCCAGGCTACCTGCTAACTCCAAGCCCTTGTCCTTGCCTTTCCAAACTTATTATGCCAAAAGGCAAGTCCCATCCCTATTGCCACTGGGAAATGTTCCTTATGCTCTGGAATACAAGATACTATGAACTCCAGGTGCCTCTATGGCACCTGGGATGTATTCTACTAAATTTATACCAAGTTTTTTCTAGATACTTAATATTCTCTCCTTGACTACCAACTACTGAAGAAAGAATGGCTTCCTTCTCCCTTGTACATGTGTGCCCCTCAAAACACATTCACTGGGGTGTTGTAGTATTGCACAATTACTTCAACATGGCTAATAATACTCACAATGTGTCTGGCAGCAAAGACCCCATCAACTATGGCACAACAAAAGGCTGCAATCACACCAAAGCTGATAAACACGATAGAAGCCACCAGCTGCAGGAGGGAACAAAATGAACAAGTCTGTTAGCCTTCCACTGTTGCTGCTTTTGGAGACTAGGTAATCCCCCAGAGACTGCCAGCCAAAGCAGAACTCTAGTCTGTCACTGATAGGGAATGCTTTTTGTTTTCAGTCATGCAGGATCAGTGGGCATGGGGGGTAGGCAGGGAAGGAGAGAAAGGGCAACTGAAGCAATATTTTCATAAATTTTCAAGGTAAGCTCCTAAATTCATTCTGTGAGCACCAAACGAAGAAGCTTGCTGGTATCCAGCATGCTATCCATGAAGGAATTTGACTGCATAGCCCTTCCATCCTCAGATTCAGAAAAATGTTGGACCTTGAACATCATGTAATCCAACCCTCCATTTTATTTATGTGGAAATGGAGGCACAGGGAGGGGAAATAGTGTGTCTAGTGCCTCTACTTAGCCTATGAAAGATCCGGTGTCCACCAACTCCCAGTCCTTTGTTTTTTGTACCCCCTAACTCTGCTCTTTGATGACACAGTGGACACTGATGATAATAAGAGTGATTCGTGAGTCCTGCATACCTCTACATCACCTTCTACATCGCTGAAGAAAGGGGACATTCAATTTACTAACACTTAAGTGTCAAAGAGATTTTGCAAAGAATGAAGTCTCTAAAACGGATAAATTTTCTTTCTCTTTTTATACTACATGGTCTCATGTAGTGGCTGGCCTCAAATCCATTTTATGGATAAGGCTGGCCTTAAACTTCTGATCCAGCCACCCAAAGGCTATATATACAGGCATGCACCATCATGCCTAGCTAGAAATTTTTAAATAACAAAACCAGATTGTCAAATTCATTAATCACATTTAGGTAACATAAATTTTCCTAAAGTGTATCTTCTAGTACCAAGACAAAGCTTCAACCCAAGGTGTAGTGGCATCACAATTTCAGAATGTCTCCAAGAAGACATGATACATGAGCCCACAATCTGTCATGGTTGACCCTCTGAAATAGATGGAATCAGCATTTTTCTTTCTTGAGGCTTTTGGGGAGAAAGAGAAGGAAATAACATGGCATCAAGCTATTCCCCAGGGAGAAGGAAAAAAAATCAAAGCCAAAGGGTACCCTAGCGTTCACCCACTTCAGCAGGCTGAGAGGAAATACTTATCTCCTTTGGGAGTTGTTCAGAAACCTCTCTCCATAAATCTCACTTCACAGCACTGCAGATAATTGGTAAATAATGGATGAACGATGTCATGAAATTGGCATTATTAGCTATGCTATGATCAGCTCTACAATTACCCCCCCATTATTTTGAATAATTTAAGCCTGAAGTGCAAACGCAACTGGCAAGGGATGAAGTCCAGGTAAAATGGAAGAAGAAACTATTAGAAGGCCCCTGGCAACGATTCCCATATTGCTGGGGGAAACACATGGCTACAGTTCTATCCCTAGAGCTATTACATCATTTGATTAAGCTTGATGTTAAACAAACCCCATTGCCAAAGTTTGAATGCCACAAAGACTTGTCCACGGGGAGTCTGATCAGTCCAGCATTTGACCACTCACCAGGCTTCCTGATTTGTAATTCTAGAAAACTGTGTTGTGCTTGCAGTTCAGCCTATCCATTCTACTCCTTGCTTCTCAAAATTCAACCAAGAAAATACATTAGCTTGCCTTAGGGAGATCCCATTAGGACAGTGAACCTCACCTTCTGTTAAAAGCTGAACCTCCCTCTCAACTTTACAATACACTTGGCATTGAACTATGGATGGCAAAGACTCAAAGATATTGTAGACTGACTTCATAATTTTAGTTTGTCTGATCTATGTCTGAAGTGCAATTACTCTCTTTTTAGTTTTGGTTTTCAGACAAGGTCTCAAGTAGATCATGCTGACCTTGAACTCAAAAAGTATTTATTCAAAGGTGATCTTAAACTAAACCGCTGACCTTCCTCTGTCAACCTTCTGAGTTACAGTTGACACCATGCCCAGTTTACACTTGTTTTCTCTATTGAAATCCCCTAGACTATAATCTCCTAAAAGGTAAAGTCTTTGTGAAAACTTTCGCAAAAGATTATGTAACCAAAAGGAAGCTACAAAAATAACTAATAATTTAGGGCTGCAGTACTATATATCACAGAAACGGGGCATTCTAGGCCAGAAGAGCAGCCTGACTGAACATCCTGAAGGATTCATTTGACAATGAAGGAGAAAGTTTAAAGAGATTGGACAGATAAGTGAGAAAACACTGGGCAAGATACAAACCAGTCCCAAACCACTAGGAAACAAGTTTTCTGGAGGGTTAGGTGAAGTAATGGTTTCTCTTGTGGCCAAATGTGCACAAGCTTAAGAGATGTGTTACATATCCACATAAACATTGAGCTTTCTAGAAGGATGAAAACTTACCATCTGCCGCTTGTTATCAATCAAGTTTGATCCGATGATTCCAAGGAATGATCCAAAGCCAAGCTGTAAGGCAACATAGCATTTAGGAAGACAATCAACCTGCCCACACAGTAATTCTAGTCCCTGGCCATGATTCAGGATAGTGGAAAAAAACTGGAGCATAAATGTCAAAGCCACATGTAGCTTCTTACACAAACACACTATGTACAACAAAAGTATATTCTATTATTTGCAGTTTTCTCTTGTAGCAATGAGTCACACTGAAAAAGAAACTCATGTGTCCCCAAACTAAAAGGAAAGGTCAACTATAGCTTTTTAGAGCCTGCCTGTTTCAATTTTAATATCCATTGCCTAGCATATGACTGGTGATTCAGTAAGAGACATATAATGGTGAAAAGCACAAATTATTGCCTGATCTGTATCTGCTTTTGAAAGGGACCTTGCACTTTAAAGCATGGATTACAGAATAAAGGTTTGCAAAGGCAATTTTTGATGCATCAGGCATACTAATCAAACTCAGGAAGTACTTTAGGAATCAGCAAGCACCTTAACCCACACTAAAAAAAAATAGAAATATAAAAGAACTTTTTTTTGAAAGCCTATATTTGTGGTTGACCTACTGCAATTTATGTTAGCACTTATTCACCTCTTTTTCCATCTCTGCTTCATTTATGGACAGAAAGCATTCATTAAAGGGTGAGTAGAAATGGCAGTGTAAAACCCTGAAAAACAATTTCCCTGTCTAAGTGGCTGGGATTATGGCTCAGTGTAGAAGATCCCACTGCCCTCTCAGCTCTGCCATTAGTGGACTAAGCCTGCCGGTCTCAGCTGAGAATGATCGCTAACCAATAGCTATTGATGGATATGGAACTGCAAGAAGTAAAAAGTGGTGAGAATGGACCAATAAATCTTAACACAAGTTCACTGATATGTTTCTCCTTAGCCTAACTAACAGTCTTGGCTGGCACCTACAGCTTTACCTTGGATTACAGGGGTATCTGTTTCAACCCAACTCCCAAGCTTTACATCTAGGCTGGGAAATCTAATAACCCAAGGATTGGGTCTGATGGGACCATGTTATGAAAATAACTGTTTGCCTTGGGATCCCAAGAATGGGGAGACTGAAAGGAAGCAAAGAGCAGCAACCATTCCTGGGAAACCAAAACTAATGTGTATGAATGACAGCCCACCCCATCCCAGGCTAGTGAGATTAACCTCATGCAACAGCTGACATACTCTTCTCCCTCCCAGTCTTCTTTCAAGTATAATTAAAAATGTGTTGCCTCAGAGTATACCAATGTAAACACAGTCATCACATGAGCCTGGCTCGCAAACCCAGATCTTCTAGTAATGTCTGTGCAATCTTGAGCTGACTAACCACTCACCATTTTTCCTTGTCTGAAAAACAGAAGGGACTGCAGTAATGTTATCTTATAGAGCTTTATAAGGGTTAACACAAATAATACATTCAAATACCTTTGCATAGCACCTTCTAAGTACTGAGAAAATATTGTTTTGCTCTAGTGATTAGAATCATAATTTTAAATTAAAATACATTATTTTTTGTGTATAGCTGTTTTCCCTGCATGTATGTCTATGCACCATGTGTGTGCAGTGCCCTTGAGGCCAGAATAGGCCACAATGTTCTCTGAAACTGGCATTTACAGATGGCTGTGAGCTGTCAAGTGAGTATGGGGAAAAAACCAAACCCTGCTCTTCTGGAAGAGCAACCAATGCTCTTAACCACTGTGCCATTCTACCCTCAGTATTACATTTTCAAATGTCATTTAAGTTTTTAAGACTTATTATTACATTCATTTATTTGCATACCTGTATGCACACTCACCCTGCCAAGAACTCACAGTCTAGTGAGAGACCCAGACTGTAAGTTGAGAACCATGGGATATAGTAAGCAAAGCATTCTGTAAGCTAAGAGAAGTTCATTCCAGACCATAGCTTTGGCTCTGCTACTCTTAAACCATGTGACCTTGAGCCAATCCCTTAAATTCTCTGCGCATCATCTTTCTCATCCATAAAATGGGAATCATGGGGCCAGTGAGGTGACTTAGCAGGGGAGAGCCATTGATGGCAAGCCTAATAACCTGAGTTCAATCTCCAGGATCCATATGGTGTAAAGAGAGAACCAACTTCTCCCAATCATCCCCTCACTTCCACACTTGCACTTTGACATGTTTGCTCATGTTCTCCATCCTGCCCGCTCATGTTCTCCATCCTGCCCGCAGCACAAAATTTAATAAATAAATAAAAAAATGTAATCCAAAGAAAAAATTCTAAAAATGTGAATCATAAAAGTATTTACAAGACATTGTTGTCATAAGGATCCAATGAAATGAAGTATGTGGTATCACTTGCACCTGGTAGGCTGCTAAATAAAAAGTACCTCTAAATTTCATAGAAGAGGATGCATAGAAGAGGATCATAGGATGTGTGGAAGTCAGTGGGCAAATAATATCTATTGAGTGATGAGTAAAAGAAATCACTTACCTAGATGGTAGGTGGATAAACTCTCCAATACTGTTGACAAACCTTATGTTTGAAAAACAACATTAAATGTATACTTGTGTCCAAGCTTTGATTAAAGGAATGATACAGTTTGGTAGTGTTACTATCATTCTCATTTGACAGAAGCCTAGAAAATTGTAAGAACTCATTCCTCCTTACAGCATATTAACCTCAAAGCCAGGACTAGCCCTCGGATTATCTAATTAACAACAGCCACATCTTGAGCCTTAGAGTTCAGTAGCTGTTTGTGCGGCTTAGTTGTTGTTTTTAAGACAGGGTCTCACTATGTGACTCTGGCTATTCTGGAACTCATTCTGTACACCATGCTGGCCTTGAACTCACAAAGATCAACCTGCCTTCAGCTACTGAGTGCCAGGATTAAAACCATATGCTACCACTACATTGGGGTCAGTGTTTATAGACTAGTGACCATGAAGTAAGAAGGCCTTATTGCTTATGGACCATGTTCTCTGCAGGGATGGAGTGAGACAACTTATTTGAGGGAGAGCTCATGGGGTGAAAATAAAAGAGCCACCAGTTTCCTGAAAATGGGCAGCTGCTTCTAATCAAATGCCAGTTCTTAGGAAGCTAGAGAAATAGCTCAGTGGTTATGAACATTAATTGGTTGCTCTTCCAGAGGACCTGAGTTGGGTTAGTCACATAGTGACTAACAACTACCTGTGTCACTCCAATTCCAGGGGATCCAAGGCCCCCTTCTGGCATGGTGCACAGAAATACAGGCAAGAAACGCTCATGCATATAAAATAAAGACAAACATTTTTTAATGGTAATGGTAGCTCCCAAGACTTCCAAAAGGCAAAGTACTATGTGGTTCCTCATCAAGAGTTCCATGAAATCAGGTAGTCTAGACCTTTGGACTCTCATAGCTATTTCCCAATAACTGAACTAATAACCAGTTTCCTTTGTTTTGGCTGCCCTCCATTTGTAAAATAAAAAAAAAAGACAAATCACTAGAAATCAGAGTCAGATTGAAAAGTTTTTATGGATGTCTGGTTTGAGGTGTTTTTTTTTTTTTAATGTTTTAGACAGAGCTTCATTTTATAACTCAGGTGGCCTCTAACTTGTCACTCCTCCTGCCTTGGGCTCTCAGGTGCTGGGATTACAGGAATGGGCAATCACACCTAGCTAAAGGACTCTTTGGGGAATGGACCTTATTACCTATTCATATCACCATCTACTTCCCAGGTACCCAAGACAGAGGCTCAAATAAATATTAACTGGGCATGTACTCTGTGGCATTATCTTGTATCTGATCTGTGGCTTGGAGTTGGATGTTGAGGTGGAATGTGATGCCAAGAAGAGTGAGATTTAGGCTCAAGGAATCCATGCTACAATTAGCTGAAGTAGTCTACAACCCCTTTCTATAACCCTGAAATTCAAAACTTTCTGGAAACTAAAAGAACTTTCTGATACCTAATTCAGTGGTAAAACTTAATCTTGAACTGATGTGAGGGTTTTTTTGTACAATCTTTACCCTACTTTATATTAAAATTCTTATTTTATGATAGAACTAGGAAAGAACTTGATCATATGTGTTTTCCAAAGCCCTACTGGAATGCTAGAATGTATATCACTACAATTTTCTCCAAAATTAGAGTCTAACTTCCTGAAGTATACCTTACCCAAACAATTGTGGACCTATATAAACAAAGGTAAAGGAGAGCATAGTCCAACACAGAACACAAAGCAAGAAATGAATCTTTCCCAGGAACCAAGAATAAGAGGATTCAATAGTAGAGACTTCAAAGATGGTAGACAACACTGCAGATCCCAGTATCTTAGAAATGTTCCTGTTAAGTCGAATGCTAAACAGGATTTATTGGAGACTAAATAGAGAGAATATTTGGAAACTGGTTAAGTGGCAGTATCGAGGCAGAGAAAACCAAATTATAAACAGGTGAATATGGAAGAACAGAAGCAGTAGGAGGCCAGAATGAGAACTTGCTTCTTCAGGGAGCCCTAAAATGGCATGCCATGGGGCCAACCAGGAGACAATGGAGGTTAGACACGTGTGGCATTGCACAGGTTTTGTTCATGACATGAGAATTAGAATTTCATCCTTAAAGTGTGCTCAGTAAATTTGGAGTTTATGTTTTATGTTTTAGAACAAACTTGAACTTTCTGAATGTCTGTTTAATTTACAGCAATCACAAAACCCAACTCTCCAGGGCTCCTAATTATTTCCTAAGCATTTAAAATATTGTTGGACATCAATGGCCTTTTTATACTTTTAAAAATTATTAATAAAATTCCTTTTACATACTCTCTACTGTTCCCCCTCCCTCTTCTTCTCCTACTCTCCCCACCCCAAACCCCATCTACTCCTCAAAGGAGGTAAGCCCTCTCTTGAGTAATCAACACAACCTAACATACCAAGTAGAGAAAGGACCCATCCCTTCCTCCTGCATGAAGGCTGAGCAAGGTATCCCACCATAGGGAGTGGGCTCTAAAAAGCCAGTCCAGTCCTTATATTTCTTTACATAGACTTTAGGTGTACAGGCTTAAAAAAATGAGGGTCTGGAGAAGGCCTCTACACTACTGAGTGCTCCTATTGTCCCTGTCTGCTAATATCCCATTGTGACTCCCTATGGTTTTCAATCAACTAACCCTCTCCAGGAAATAAACCTGAACTTCCGGTTTTTGTGCTAAAATAAAACATGGGGTCCTAAAGAACAATAACCCTGTGACTAGAGTGCCAGGAAGGTTCTCCTCACTGATCAAGGGGCCAACTCCATCTTGTGGGTTGCTTGGGAAACACTTTTAGAGGTCCTTCTCCTGGTAAGAAAAGATTTAGAGGAATGCAGCACTCCCTACTCCTGATCCCCCGACCTTTTTCAGCTTGATTCAATAACCAAGGTTAGTGAATTTTTTTTATGCCTTCAAGGTAGAAAGCTCCTTAGAACTCTTTTGAAATGGAAGATGCCTCAAACATTGGGGGACAATAAAAAAAATCATAAGCCAGTTTGTCTTTATCAGTCTTAATGTTTGAAAACCTTATATTTCAGCCTGTACAGGTTAGCTCATCCTTAAAGAGGCATGTGTATATACACACCTTAGGATGACAATACTGCATTACAGCTCAGGTAGACTAGCTAACATGCTGTCATAATACAACCCGCTGCATATTTAAACTTTGCTGTGTTTGAAATGCCAAAAGTCTTAGTATTTAGATGAAATGTGTGTCAAATTTTTTTAATCAAATACTTTCTCCATAATTTATCTGTTTAAAATATTCAAATTTGCATGTATTGTTAACACAGAGTTGAGAACACAAAGCTGATTTCAGAATAACTTGAAATGTTTTCAAAGATCCATAAAATGTAATTTATATTCAAAATGACCAATTTGACAGTGCAGAAATTTAAAATACTCTTTCTGGTTTGCACTCTATCTGATTGTACTGCTAAGTGTGTTTTATTGTGTTTTAGTTCTCCATCTGGCTGCTGGTCCACCTAAATTATATTTCCCTGGGGTGACTAGTAAAATGTATATTTAGCTTGTATTACTTTTTTGGTAAAAGATTAGCTTATGGAAAGAAATAGAATTCATAGAGTTCACTAGAATCATAATCTCTGGGGATATATGGAGGAGAGATCTGCATTTTTCACAGGCTCACCACACAATTCTTGCTCATACCTAGGTGGGGAAATCACCAGTTTAAGACTTTATATAGCTACTCCCTAATAACCAAAACTATTCAATTAGTGAAGCGCTCCATTCCCAGGCAAATCTGGGTTCCCAGGCATTTACTGCTGCAGAGGTAGGAATCCTAATTGTATTTGCTATAACACCATCTGACCTATAAACGCAAATGGATTTTTCGACTATTCAATCTGCTATCTTCTCCGCTTCACTCTGTATAATTAAAACCCATTTTAAAGAAATGATCCACAGGCACTCAGAGAGCAAATTTGTAAAAGTTAAACCAGTGGGTATGTGTGTTGGGGTGAGAGGGTGAGAGGGGGATACACAGTCTTCTCAGGTTGGCTTTCTTATTAAGTTTGCTTCTAGTGAAACAAACACACACACACACACAGAGAGAGAGAGAGAGAGAGAGAGAGAGAGAGAGAGAGAGAGAGAGAGAGAATTGCCCCATTGCTTCAGTTTCCAATACTAGCTGAAACATCAAGTACTTGAATAACAGCAATCATGAGTCCTTATTCCTTTGTTAATGTATTCCAATCTAGCCTCCCACAGATATTCTACACAGAAGGTTTGTACTAAACACCCTCCCTTCACCCGCAGCTACTCCAGATCTTAGCTTGAGCCATTTGCTCTTCAGTTGGAGATATTTCGCTAATGCATCTACCTGAAGCACACAAAGTCACACAGACCCTGTAAATTCCTTTCCAAGCCACCAAAATGCTCTTACCCTCTCTCTCCTTTCTTCCCCTCTCCTTTGCTTGCTTTTAAAAATAAAACCCAATTCTGCTGACAGCCGATTTTCTTGCCTCACCACAGGAAGTGGACAGGGTGAGTTCTCACATCACATGTTTGACAAAGGGCACTGGGTACCAACTGGTGTCTATGAGACACTTGCCCTAAGTTGGGGGAAGCCCTACCTTCCCCAAAACTACAGAATTTCACTCAAGTAGCCTTAGACTTGAAGGAGGTTCAGCTTATGTCAGACCCAACATCAAGCCCTGTCTTTGAAAGGGCTCTTGAGGAGTTCTAAGACTATGGAATGGAATTGGTGACCTAGGCAACAGGCTCCAAGCTGGTCACTCACAGCGATGGCTTGTTAAAGGCATCATTTTTAACCTCTCAAGAGGGCAAGAAAGAAAGAGATCATGTCTGATCTCTGTGCTGTGTTAATTTTTAAAAATGAACCATTTTAATATCTTTCTTCTCTTTAGCAATTACAATTCAATAATCACTTGATATTAAAATAAGATTCAATCTCTAAACTGAAGATTTGGGTGTTAACACCATTACTCATAGAGGGATTTTGTTTGTTTTGACAGAGCCTCACTATGTTACCAAGCTAATAAATGAGATTTTTTTTATGTAGCAAATTCCACTGTTGAAAAAATGGATTACATGCACTGCAGGGGAGGGTAAACAATCCACTGGACTACGAAAAGAAAACATTAAAAATTTGATCCTTATTTTCTGTTTATCTGAAATAAGAAAACAGAAATTATTAATAATGTTCCATAAATTGACTGTCACTGGCATTTCTCTAGCTCTAGGAAGGCCAGATCATGGGTACCATCCTTTGCAAAGAGGGTAAGTTCCAAGCAGTTAAATGTTAAAGGTAAGGCATTTTAGGTATAAGAAGATTATATTATCAAGTTTCAACCATGTTAATACTAACAAAATGAACAAGAGATTTAGAAATCCTTTTGAGGAATTACAAATTGAAGTTGATCCTAATAACAAATGACCAATGAAAAATAGTTGAGTTTCTATGTCTACCTCCTGTACAAGCTTTTAGTCAGACACATTGTAAAAACCACTTTTTAAAGAATTTTTAAAGACCAGTGGTTCCAATGACAATGTACACGTTTGATAAAATTCCAGCCAAAAACATTCACAAGTAGTTCATGGATCACTTGAAATAAGGGCTTATAGGCCCATATGTCATATCTTTAACAAAAAACTTCACACTAAGTACATAACATCCTGTAACATTTTAGTCTTTGCATAAAAAGATCCTAAAATTGTAATTTCATTGTTACCTAAAGTTTGAATTTCCATTTTACATATGTTTTGTGAGTGTATGTAATTTACAAATAAATAGATCTACACATAGTAAGAATGTATATTCCACAACTTTTCCTGGGAGAGCCACTTTGCAAATGAATGAGTGCTGTTGGAGATGCCAGTGTCCTCAGACTCCATGTAAGATAAGGTGGCCTCTATCACATATATTAAAACAGACACTGAAAGGGGGCACTTAGCTAAAATTGATGCTGCCTGAAAGGAACATCTTCTTAAACAGAAAACCAAAGCCCTACGCAGTAAGACGACATGTTTAGGAACACTGGGACTCTTCTATGTCACAGCCAGACCTGTGTTTTTCCTAAGTACAGTTGCCTCTCCGTGTAGTTACAGAGAAATAGAGAAAGGGTAAGTGGAGCAAACACTAGAAACTCAAACAGAGTTGAAAACCATCACAATAGAGTCATGAACTCTGTAGTCAACTAGCTACAGAGACTGACCTATGCCCTCTGTACTTACAATAACTCCTGGGTAGTAACCTCCCACAGTCACATTCTGGGTCCTGGTAGTTGCAGCGAGGCCCACCGTGAGAATTAACACGGACACAATAAGCAAAGTCACAGTGACATAGATAGAGTTCCGCTTCCTCCTATTGAAGGCTCCTGTAAGAATAGAGAGACATTGAAATTGCTCATTTCATCTGGGAAAAGAAGAGAAAAATTACTAGTAAGGTTTTTCTTTCCTCTCTCTGTTGGTAACTGTAATATCTCTAGGGAGTGGAATTACAGTGAAAGAATGGGGCTTTCCGTTTTGCAGTCATCAGGTGCCACTTTCCTAATAAAAATATGTTGCTTCTTTGAAAATAAACAACGGGAGAAAACTCACCAGTTACATAACAGCAAAACAATGTTGTGTTTTTGACATTCTATGAAAGATGTGTCATACCCACTTAGGGCTGTGTTTTTTAGGCCACATTCTAAAGGCATATGATGAATGAAAAGTGTTCATATGAGGGTATTAAATAAAAATATTTTAAAGCCAGTAGGTAACTAAGAACATTTTTTTCTCAGAAGCTAGAGATATGAAATTTAATTTTTAGTGTAAATATCAGAACTGAGCCAGGTACTGGCATTTTATTTTTCATTTATTTCTGACATTTGCTGCCTCATGCATAAACTTAAAAATGGTGTGTTGGCCAGATCTGTCACATAACAAATGTGCTTAATAAAGTAAATGTTTGAAGCCTATTAGTCCACAAAGATTTGTATCAGGGGAGGTAGATCAGAAGGACTATAACTTACACATATTTACATTTATATGAGAATGACATAAATATAAATGGCAAAACAAAAAACAAAAAAAACCAAAAACAAAAACCATGTTCCTTCCTGCTCAGGGCTTATCAGACACAATAGCACCAACCAATATTTTTTTTTTCAAAACCAAGCTTATTAAGTCAGATGGAAAACAGTATCTAGGCTCACTTTCAATTTAAAATGCTTTAAGGAATCAAGCACCACATTTAAGGAATACTATGCAGGCATTCCTCTGGCAAAAGGAAGGGATCCTCAGTGGGTAATACCATGGGAGAATTAATCACCTAGTAGTTCTCAGAAAAAAAAAAAAACCAAAGGGACAACACTATTAGAAACCAGTACTCTTGAAGACATAAGAAAGATAGGGATATAAGAAGCAGTAGGTAGCTGCATGACCAGTGCTTTAAATAGCATGGATGGCCCTAAAGAGAACCTTTGTTTCTGTTTGTACATAAGATCCAGCATTCTGAAAGGCCTCACTGCTCCCTCTGCAAATTATGGAGCAGAGAAGCTGCCCAGAATGCACTACTGGGAGGAGAGGGAAAGAAAAGAAGAAGGTAAAAAGAGACTCAGGAGACTTGTTGACAGTGAGAGCTCATGGGGAGCAGGGGCTAGGGCTATTCTGACAACCTCCTAAAAGCTATCTTTGCATACAGAAGAACAGTGTTCAAAATGCCACCTTGAGTCTTTCCCAGTGTGATCTCTGCTGAAAGCTCTGAGGGAGGCGGGAGAGACTTTGGTCTCCCCTGACGTCATCCCTGAAACTAATGGATGTGACTCATCTGGTACAAGTCGAATACAATACTATTCTAAGACTGTTTTACATCAAAATGTAGAAGCGGTTTGAGTTGGTACAGGCCCCTATCATATACTAAAGCTCCAGTCTCCGAGTTGTAAATGAATGCCCTCTGCACTTAAATAGGAAGCCAGCCCCCACAAAGAAAAACAGAAAGGCCCCTAGACACCTGTGACATCAGGGTCCTTTGTTTTCGGTGAGAATGCAAACAACAACCTGATTGTTGATAAACTAATAAATGCTAGGCCGGCAATTTGAACAACTCATTCCGTGGAAGAGAATAGTAGAGCTGTAGGAATGCAGTGAATAGGATTTATTTCTTTCTTCTACCTACAGGTTCCTTATACTTCTTGTTGACTTCAGAGTACCCAAAGGAGTCCATAAACCAGGGCTCCTAATTTTATTTCAAGACGGATACTTGATGAGTCACCCAGGGTTCCACTTCGGGGCTCTAACATAAATTTGCCAATACAGCCTCCCATTCTTTTCTTGCTTTCTGTTTGTCATGCACATAAGAACTCTAGCCTTTCTCTGTCCTAGAATACACCGAGAACATTTTACACAGACATTGTGTAACCTTAGAGACTAAATTTGAGAAGCATGTATAGCTGCATGATCTTTCACTGACCTGCTCACTCCTACTAACCGACCTTTAATCTTATCCACAGCCCTAGAGTCTTCTTTGCAAATACCACTCTAACTCTTTAAAGCACCGGAGGCAGGTCAGAAAAGTGACTCAGCAAACCGCATGGTGTCATTTGAAAATCCTTTTTCCCCTTTGCTTTAGAATCTGAAATTAAATTCTGTCTGAAAAAAAAAAAAAAGAAAGAAAGAAAGAAAAACCCTAGCACCCTACAGGGAGCTTGTCTCCAGATAAAACTGGTTTTCAATCAAATTGCTAAAACAATTCTTAGGTCACTAGATTAATATTCTATTCTCTGATCTGTAAGTCACTTTTTATTTTATGTTATAAAGACCTTAACTACATAAAATCAAATTATTTTAATTGCACTTAGGGCCATGACTATTTTAAAGAACTTCCAGATAAATTCTTTTTAAATGAAGAGGACTCCCCCAATATACATATGGTGTCAATTGGACTTAATAAAGTCCATTTCTATTTGGAGCAAGACATACCTTAAGTTACTCTGAAGGTGTGACCAGGAATTCTAAAAGGCAGATAATTGTATATACTTACATCATTTGCCTACTTGTTGCTTTATTTTAGAAGGTAGGAGAAACCTGTTATTATTAGGGTACAATTTGGGGCTGGCCTTAGATGTTCCTGTGAATACAGGACCATCTTATTCAGCTTCTGTTTAATAAATTAACATATAAAGCCAGACAGTGGTTGTGCAGGCCTTTAATCCAGAGGCAGAGGCTGGCTGATCTTTGTGTGTTCAAGGCTACCCTGGTCTAAAGACTGAGTTCCAGTTCCAGGACAGCCAGGGATGTTAGACAAGAAACTCTGTCTTGAAAAACAAAGATATATGTGTGTGTGTGTGTGTGTGTGTGTGTGTGTGTGTGTGTATCAGACACTATGAGCTACTTAAAAATAGCCTCAAAGACTGAAAAGCAGAGCCTTTTGCTATGTCAGATACACAGTAAATAAGTAGTTACTGAATAAACAAATGATGACATCTAATAATTGTTTTTCTTCTAGTAAAAATGTCTGTGGGGAGAGTTGTCAACATAAATTTAGTAATACTCATAAAATTAACTTTTTGAAATAGGGTACTCTTCATGAGCTCCCCAGAACTGAAAGATTTACAGAAAACTAGTGTCAAAACCGTAAGAGCCTCACCTGTCTACTTGGTTTCTAGTATATTCCTATTTAAACAACTTATTGCAACCAATTACAGTGACTCCAAAGTCTCCTTATTGGCACTTCCTGCTCCCCCCAGCAATCTCCTTGCAGAGTTACTGCAGCCCTCCCTCTCTGCAGTGCCCCACCTCCACCCCAATACTGGAGGAACAGGATGTAGCTCTAGAGGTATCCAATTATTTACTGTCTAAATCCTTCCATATAGTATCAGCTTCTCCCTCCTCCCAAGCCTCTAATCAAAGCCCCCCATCTGTATTTGCATCTGAATCCCTCTCGTCGTTTGAAGCAAGCTCAAAACTTCTTCCACCATGAAATTTATCTTAATCAAGCTCCCAATACTGCAATCACCCATTAGCTCAGTTTGTAATATCCTAGAAGACTTAGTATAAATTGTGACAGCAATTTCTTCTACAACTCATATGATGTCCACCACTTCCAGGAATGTGTATCTGACAGGAGGCAAGCTGTAAGTAACTGTAAGATAGCAGGCTGTCTCTGCACACTGTGCTTTACCTTATATTTCTTGATAGCCCCCTCTCAAAAGAGGCCATGTATCCTTTATTGGGATGTAGCAAAGGTGCTCAGTATCCTGTTCCATATACTGTGATGTTGATGACAGGGTAATTCTCCGGTTTGAATGTTTGAATGGTTTAGGATTTGCTTACCTGAGTCAGCTTTGCCGCAGAGTGGATCTCAGAAATCCCAGTTTCAAGCATCCCTGGAAACAGGTGGCTGCCCACACAAGAGCCTTAATGCTTTGTCAGTCTCCCTAACATTTACCTAAAGGCGCTGAAATCTACTGCCTTCACCTCTTTAGTATATTATTCAAGACATGAAGATATCAAAGATGGTTTAGTAAATTACAAAGGTGGTGTTGGGGGTGGAGAGAATGTTCTGATGTAGTAGAGGTGCACTAGCACTTGAGGGCGCTGTTGCCAAAGTGGAGGAGGAGTCTGCTTGGAGATGATGGAGGGGCGCAGCAGTAAAATTGCTATCTTCATAATTCCCAAGTGCCTGCTTTCTTCAGAGCCTTGGACAGTTTAGTTGATCCCGAGGCAACTAGAAAAAGTAGTGCAGGCACCTTGGTGCAGTGGGGTGTGTGTCTGTCTGTGTTTGTTACATTTTACTTAATTGTTTTGTTTATCGACTGCATCTCTGTCTAGCCTATAAAAGAAATCCCCTCAGAAATGCCACCCTTTTGAGGCAGAGACACAAGCTCACCACCTCTCCTCCTCCTGTTGTCACAAGAAGGTGGCTTTGCCAGAGCTTAGTTAAGTGAGAGTATCCTAGATTGCTGATTCAGGCCTTGACTGTGGGCTCAGTGCCAGGGAACTAGGAGGACACTTCCCTGTCCAAACTGGGAGCCTAGAGTTACCGCTCTACTCAAGAATTTTCTAGTGACTTCTGTCTGTGGATTTTTATCAAAACGTGATTCATGGCGATGGTTCCTTGTCTATGTGAGATCTATGATTTCCTTCCCTGCAGTGGCGAACCTGAGCTGGCCAAGCCCACTCAGCTTCCTGTTGCACAGACCTTTAGAGAAATGCAAGACAGGCTGGGGGCCCCTGAGAATAAAAGAAAGAATTCTCTTCATGTTGCTCTGAAACCCACAGAGCAGTGTCAAGTAGCAAGCCTTTGAGCCCTGGGCCTCCAGTCGGCTCAGTCCCCGCAGCCGCACGGCTCTGGATGGGAGGATTCGTTTGCAGGTGGTTGTTACACGCAGTTAGAATGGGTGCTGCGGAACCCTCGCCCTCTTGTGTCCAGCTCTTTCGCGCTGTAGCTTGATGTCTGAGAGCCTGGGCTATGGTAGCGCCACAGCTGGCCAAGGCAAGGAGTGCGGTTGGTGTTCTGTGCGCCTGTGTATGCGTGGGGTGAGATGGGGGGCGGGGGCACCGGAGAGTCTGGTACTGCGGGGCTCTGGATTTGGACCCCAGTTCTTGGCCTCATTTTGTACCCTGTTCCAAATAATTATGATCTTAAAAATGAAAAGCACAAGCCTTATACTAAGTATGCCAAAACATTGGAAATAAGAATATTTCCTTCATCCAGGTGATAACACTTTCAGGGGCCCCTTCCTTGAACGAAATTTGTTGCGTCTCAGTCTTTTGAAGGCAGCCAGGAGCTCACACTCGGATCAATCTTCTCCCGGCCCCTCCCCTGTGGATGTTCCAGCAAATTCATCGGAGATCTGAGAAGACTGAATGGCAGAAATTCGGAACAGAGGAGTTTTGTAGAATGTGAAATGTTATAGAAAAGGTGAATTGAATTTTGTTAAAGTGTATTTAAGGCAAATTTTATGATTAGGTGAAATCATGGCTCAAGTAAATCCCCTCCCGCTTTCCCAGGCTCCAAATTAATCTCTCCCAGCAAGATCATAGGGCTTGAGGAGGTGCCTAACAGCTAAAGAAAACTGTTTTGATTTTTTTTTTTAATTCGTTTGTAGCTCCAGAAAAGCACCCTCGAGGGACCACCAAGTTGGTGCAAGACTGTATCAATCCCCTAGTTTTTTGAAAGGTGTTGAAAGGTGCCCCTCCCCCTTCGTTCCGCTGAAGAGGAAAAGCGCGACTTCAGAAGATGCGCGGGCTCACGCTGGATCTTCTTTTCTTGTGCTTTTACCCCCCCCCCCATATCACACTTACACACTCACACATATTCTGTGTATTTAAAGCAGAAGAGGAATCAAATTCAAGGACTGTTGATCCCTCTGCTGCGTGTATGTCAGGGCTGGGCTGTCGTCTTGAGTGATTCCTCAGGAATTCCCGTCCCGCCAGCATCCCCCCTTTTTCCTTCCCCACCCCCATTCCATGGAGTTGCACCCCCACCCGTCTGCGAAGTGTAAATCAGCTCCCTCACTACTGCAGGTCTAAATTTCAGGATAGCACCTAGAGAGTTGGGGGGGGGGGGGGAAAACCCTGCTTCTTCTAATTATCATTAGTCGTGATCTCAGAAGTGATGAGGACTTTGCAAAGAAGGAGATTTGAATCGAAAGCGAAGTCTCATGTTGAAGGAAGTGTTTTGATGCCCAAACATCTGGAATTTACCACTGGCTGCAAGTGTGTGCACACAGGCACACAAACACGCACACACTTGCACTCCGAGTAGGTAGGGCTACTCCGACCCTAGCTTGGCGCTCCAATCTCCGCGTCACCCTTATCACAGCTGGGCCGCTCCCCTGGGGCTCTGGTCCGCCTCCCAGACACTCGAGTTTGTGGACCCCCATCCAGGTTGTCCTTTCTCTGGCTCTGGGTCAGCCAGAAACTGGCTGTCCGGAGGACAACGCACTTACCCACTTGCTATCACCGCCAGAGGATAGGACTAGCGGCTAGACTTACCCATGGAATCGGGCAGGGACATGTCGCTGGACCGCTGCTGAGTCAGGGACCGATGCATCCTGAAAGCTGTCCAGTTGCCCCGGTCCCCGAAGCTGCTTCAAGAACCCCTAGCTCAGGGCGCCCCGCGGAGAATCCTACTCAGTCGCAGCCTTTCTCGGTTTTTCTGAGCGCGGAGAGAGACTGACTGGCTCGGGTTGAGAGCTGCAGCCCAAGTGCCGCCTCCCCCCTCCCTTCCCCTCCTCTCCCTCCCTCCTCTTCTGCCTCCCTCTGCTCCAGGAGGCAGCAGCATTGGCGTCCTTGCAGCAGCGTGCGCTTGCGCAAGACCCCCTCCTTCCCTCCCTCTCGGCCTCCCCATCCTAGTTATCCACCTCCCAGCCTCCTAAGCCAGACAGGGAGATGATTTCGCCCCTTGGGGCCAAAGCTGCGCAGAGAAAAAAGGAGGCTTCAGCCAGACCAACTGGCCTCTGTAGTTTGAAAGAGAGTCTTGGTCAATAAACCTTTTGCAGGATTTATAATTGGGGAGAGGGCAAAGTCAGAGGTTCAGAAATGGAAAACGCACACAGTGACACAGACAGACAGACATAGACAGGCAGAGAGACAGACAGGCAGATACACACACACACACACACACACACACACACACACACTTATGCAGGTCTGATCTTACAGCTTTCAGAATGACATAATGGAGCTGGAGATGATCCAGAGAAGGGCCACTCTATAATCAAAAGGATGGTGGTGGTTGGCGGGGGGAGATGCCTTATGAAGATAGATTAAACAAATTCGTACTCCTTAGCCTAAAACGATGAAGACTGGGAAGTAATGTGACCAGAGTGTATAAAATTATGCTGTTAGAGACAGAGAACACAGTCTTATTCATAACAACTGAGAATTCTAAAACCAACAGCCCCCTAAGAGCTAGAAGGGGGTTCAGCTAAAGAAAACACGACACTATGTCAGTACCTCAGTTTACATTTTTTGTTCAAGACAGTTTTATATCAAGGTAGGCTTTTTAGAACACAGCAGCCATTCAAGGGAGAAAGAGGAATTATCAGTAACCCCATTTTATAGATGAAGAAAATGAATATCAGTTGGAAAATCTCTGTGACTTTGCAATTACTAAGTAACAGAGATGTGATTCAAACCTGGATCTCAAGTCAAGTGCTTTTATCATGAAAGTACATCCCAACTCTGCTCCCAAAACTCAATCCCAGTTAAGGATAAAATTCCCCAGACAGGCTGGGGAGATGGATCAATGTGTAAAGTATCTGCCTTGAGGATTGAGTTCCATTCCCCAGAACCCAATTTAAAAGTCAGATACAGCAGCACTTGCTTGTAATGCCAGCCCTGGAGAGGCTGAGACCTGAAAATCCTAGGAATTGCTGGCCCATCCCAGGTCCAGTGAGAGATCCTGTCTCAAAAATAAAATGGAGTGATTGAGGAAGACTTCTCAGCCAGCATATACCTCTGGTCTCCAGATGCATGAGAGAATGAACGGGACAAAGTACTGGGTTCCTCTCAGATCTGCCTTGCTAATCTGCTGGGAAACATTGTTCCTTTACCCAGGAAATGGAACTAAAGGCCCTTGCCCTTTGTCACCTTCCGAAGGAAGAAAAGATTTTTCCTGAAGGTTAGAAAGGAAGACTTTTGTCAAGAACTTGGGCGCCCCAGGAGTCAGGTTGAATGCTGTGTCAAGTATTATTAGCAGTCTTATACCACAGACATGCTTTAAAGATCTGTGGCACATGTCCTAGATAGAGACAAGATGGCCACTTTTGTAAAGATGTGTGTCTTAATCGAGCTTGGCAGAAAGAAAACTTGTATTTACACTGTAAACGTCTTCTACCACTCTGAATAGCTCATATTTAATGTGTGGAACTCCTGCAACCAGCACTGATTTCTCAGGAGTACTTCATAATTAGCTATTTTGCTTCTGTGAAAGTAGCCTTGAGAAAAAGAGATTTTTATACAGGCTAGAGACTGTTCACCGTCACCTTCTTTAGCAATGTGTGGTGCCCCTATAGCAACCACACAGCTGGGAAACCTGAAAAGGCCAAATACAAGCTTATTACTGTAGTGTGCTTCCTTAATTGGACTCAAAGAAGCCTTTTTCATTTTAGAAAGAAATGTAGCTACCCATCAAGTGAAATAGAGAGCATATGGTATTGGACCTTTATAAAAAGAGCCACAAACCAATGAGCTCTTAATGGGGGGAAGCAAAGCCTTGCCTCTGGATTCCTGAGTCTCGTGTGAAAATTGAACATAATTTCTAAAAGAACTACAGGAGCCGACTCAAGTTCTCTATGTGTCTTCCATACTACTTCTTGGTGAGGGAGGGTAGAGGACTTGGAACACAGCAAACACTCAGCCAAGTTAAAGATGACTCCCCAAGACCACTAGCAGAGACAGCAGCAGTGGCTGTGACAGAAGCAGAAATGATATACTTGTTTGGATCTTGGATCTGGGAAAAGGAGAGGAGCTAGAATAAGAACTATTGGGTTGAGTGGCAGGGAGGGGGCCCTAACTTCAGAAACCTAAACTTCTTTTTCATCCAAAGACAGTTTATCTGAATTCAGAATAAGCTGGACCATTAAAAAGCAAAGCACAATTTTTCATGGAATTCATCCCAATTTTCTTACTTTCAAAACATGTACAGATTTTCTACATAAATAGACTCAATAAATTTTACCAATAGACAATCCATCTAGATGAAGGAACAGGTATTTCATGCAAATGGATGCTACTGTAAACTGGTTAGTTTCTGACTTTTTAAAAAAGAAATTATTATAGTATCTTAAAATAAATCCTTTTCATTGCAGGCTTAATCAAGCATACGGTGCTGCCCTAGGTTGGTTGCAAACTATTTAACAACATCAAGAAACTTTGCCAATGGAGCTGGAGCCTAATTCTCTCTATCTTCTTGAAGCCAATAATGAAGACTCTTCCCAGAAGCCTTCAGACTAGAAAAATGCCAGATGGTGCTCTGTCTCTAACACATTCACCCTGGGAATACTCAAAACAATCACCTCCTTATTTTGATGATCAATTTGGCTTAGTTAAATTAATGCAGTGTGTTCCAGATTCCAAATTTGGGACTGTGGACCAGAAGGATCATATCTCTACACACACACACACACACACACACACACACACACACACACACACACACACAAAATGACATTTAGATATATATTTAAAAGGGATGATCACACACATATTTATACCATAAGCATACATACACATATTTATACACAAATGTGTATATGTATGTGCACCTAAATATTATCTCTATACACTGATTATTATCACTTACTTCTCAGCTTTCAGACTTCTGTTGACCAAAGATACAGGGGACCTCCAGAAAAATGGAGTACCTCAGAGTCCACACATTCTGAATTAAGCTTAGGCATTGTATTCACCAGACCACTCTAGATGAATGACTAGTACTCAGTGTCTATATCCCAAAATGAGGCTTTACTCAAGAGAACCATAGTTGAAGATTTCATTTCAACCATGAAACTTGAATGGTTCCCATTGTCAGCCAGTCACTTTCTTTAGGTACCAGGGGACAATGGTGGTACTGTTTTTGTCTTTGCTTTGTCATTGGCTTCCATTTTGTAATGAACTTTGATTATCAAACATTATTTTACAATAACATTAAGCAGTGTATCATAATGTGATATTTAAGTGGATGGGCCATCATTTACTTTCCACTCTACTGTTATCAGACATTGTAGAGGGTTCCAGTTTTCAAACTTATAAATAGCAAAATAAATTGAATCTTGCATTGTTTTGAAATAGAAGCTACAATACTCAGTGGAATTATTTTTTAATTCAAAAGTTCCAAAATGCATATTATTAAATAAGTTTTTATCCTCATAAAGTGCACATGCTGATGATACATTTACACAAACACACACACACCCTGACACGAATGTCTTTTCTCAGTTACCCTCCAAGAAGTTACCAGCAATCTGATATTTATCAAGTCCAAATACTTTTTTGTTTATTTTTATAAATGTATTTTAAATATTTCTCCCTTCTATATATTCCCTCTAATCCCTCCTGTATACCCCTCCCCATCTCTTCTTATGGTGCTCTACACAGACCAAACAGTTCTTTATTTACAGAGTCACATACAGAGAACAGTCCCACCACATTTCTCTTTCCATCAATTGTTATTGCATGCATATATGTGTTTGTATATACATATATTCCTAAATATAACCTGTTAATACTGTATGTTACTTGTGTGTATTTTTCTGAGCTGACCATTTGGCATCACACAACCAATTGGTACGGGCTTTCCTAGACAGGACTATCTTTCTTGGTCCCAGCTTTCTTCAGTTGCCTGTAGTTCTTTGTGTAGGACTGAGGACTCATAAAGCCCAAATACCAAATATGTATTGTCAGAATTACCTCCAAAATATTAGTAGCAAAGCACATAAAAGTGTTTGAGTTCCCATACCATTTGGGTTTGCCATAGGAAATGAGATACATAACTGAAGACACACTAAG
This sequence comes from Sigmodon hispidus, assembly GCA_004025045.1. Taxonomy (NCBI): domain Eukaryota; kingdom Metazoa; phylum Chordata; class Mammalia; order Rodentia; family Cricetidae; genus Sigmodon; species Sigmodon hispidus. The sequence goes on from PVIH01016757.1 coordinate 34,142, forward strand.
ATAAGTCATCAATATGCAGAGATAGTCAAGAAACTAAATATTGGGGTTCCACTAAGCAAGATACATCCAGTAGGCACCACAGATAGAGAATCAGTCTCAGGAGGCAGGCAGCATGGTCACAGCCCTCAAGTATCTTAGAATCCTCCAACTACTCACATGTTTCCATCATTGTATTTTTTTTTAAAAATAAAATTAATGTTTTGGGTGTTTTGCCCAAGTGTATATTTGTGAGTGCCTAGTGCCCAATGACGCCAGAAGATGTCATCAGACTCCCTGGTATTGGAGACATAGACAGTTGACAGTCACCACGTAGGTGCTGAAAATTGGACCAAGATCCTCTTATTATAATCTCTGCTGCTCTCCTTTGCACATACCTAGTCTTTATATGTAGCTTTCAGTTTTTTTTTTTACACTAATCACTTAGCTGTACCTGGTGCGGAGCTGGCATTTAAATACTTGTTAACTACAGCACTTTGTAGTTATGATTTTGTTAAATAAATGGAGACATTGTAAGACTTTCCTTAGCAGCAGACTCCCAGTTCCTCACAGTTCTGATTACAATAAAAATAAGAATCTACAGGTTGGTTTTCATTTTCCCAGAATTTTTCTCTGTGAATATTTTTACTTTTTCTCACCTATTTTGAGGATTAAGTATTTATTTTTAAAAGTAAACATTTGAACTAACAAAAAAGTAAATCTTTTATTAATCATGGTGAGATAGTTCACAAATGCTTCACATGGAAGTACATCTTCAACTAACCAAACTTCCTCCAACCTTATAATACACAAAGGAAGTAGAAATTCTATCTTCATTCTCATTACTAATATGTGGGGGAAACATCAAGATAGTTGTATGAAAATGAAAACAACAAAATTATTTTTATTTCAAATGATACCATTCAGAAACACTAGCAGAATATCACAATGATACAAGGGTACATATTTGTACTGAATTCTTGATGGAGTATTCTGAAGAATGAGCAATCTGTTTCCTACTACAGGAAGGAGATGGTTTCTTTGTAAGGTCAAAGTATTTGTTTTCCCACAGAATTTCACGTCTCCCTAATGGGAATGCACAAAAGTGCAACAGAGAACAATGATGCATAAAACAATGGATACACTGAAGACAGTGTGATATTAAAAGAGCTAGATGATACTTGAGTTTTAAACAGACTCTAATACTGCGTACTAACACTAATACTAATAATGTCAAATTCAGAGTGAGATCAGTCAAGAACTAAACATATTTTATAGAGTAAATATTTAGTTAAAAAAAACATACTGAAAAATTCACCATGCTTATTATTCTTTCAGCAGAAACGGGGGGAAGATGATACCCACAGTCACTATTCTGGGGAACCATTCAGGGATATCTCCTCATTTAAATGTCCTGGTTTACCTGATGGCAGCAGCAATTGGTGGGGTTAGTACATGCAATAGAATTCAGTTAAGCCATAACTATCCTGTTTCCTTCCTCCAATTAATTACTGAGCTCAGCACATCCTTTTCCCTTTTTCTCATAAAAAAATTCATTAAACACCTAATTAAATATGGCATTGTCACAGGCAGGGATGTGTGCATCCAACTGCTTCATTCAGGTTTCACCTGAAGAGAATATTTGTGTTCAGTACTTTCTGGGAATCAATAGATTTGCTACCAGTTAAAACTGCTCCACAGAACCTTTAAAAATGTTTACACTCTGTGACCCAGTAATTCCACTTCTGGGAATCTGTGCTGTGCTAGGGAAAAAGAAATCTGGACTAAGATTTATGTGAAAGGACAACGATGGCATTGTTATTTACAGCCTAAAAATTGTAGAGGAAAAAAACCTGAAATGCTCAAAATTAGGGAAAGATTAAGGAGATGATGCCACAACCCCATGATGAATTTGTAATGTACCTAGGAAAATCATGTCTTCAAATATTTAAGACCCCAGAAACATACATAACAATGAGTGAAGGGATAAGCTAAGATGTCCACGTATAATTTAATCTCAGTTTTGTTTGAAATTTCACACTTATGCAGAAAAAATGATTCAAAGGACACTTGCAACATTAATGGCATCAGAGTACGGAAATGGCTAATTATTTTTATGCTTTCCTGTATTTTTCAAATATATAAAAAAATTATCCTACTAAAATTAGCACCAACCAGCCAATTATGTTCAATAAACAAATTAAGTAAATGGATGGCTGTTAATTATATTCTCAGCCCTGAGTGTATGCCTAGAGTCACTCTGGTTGTACTGTTTGATTCCCCAACACACACACACACACACACACACACACACACACACACACACACACCTTTTTCAGTCTCGTTTGCCTTCGTACAAATTTCAGAAAATGTGACACCTCTTTCAAGGGAATTAGTAGTTCTCATTGGTGTGATTAAAGCTTGCTGGTGCTGGCAGGTGGGCACGTACTTCTCATGGTACAGCTGGTTATGCCCCTGAAATACCACCGGCAGAGGGCCGTCTACCCTGTGGATTGCCTGGAAGGAGCCCTTTGATAGAACACTGGCCAGTCTGGAAAGACAAAGGGAACTCTGTGAGGAAACCTGGGGAAGGGGGACAGAAATTTGAGGGCAAGATAGAAGATATACAGAGAGATAGAGCCATCAACTATGTTTGCTAGAGAGGATTTTTCTGACGAAACTTTTTTGGTTTTTGGTGTGTTTCTGTTCAAAAAAAAAAAAAAAAAACTGAGCCTGGTAGAAATCTTATTGGAGGGAAATGCACCCAAATCTATTCCTGTCTGCCCTTTCTGAATCTTGCTATACCAAGGAGAAAGGTGTTGAATAAAGGCTGCCTTCCTTTAACAAAAATTCCTAAACAACTTGAGTAAAATACACAGACAAATCACAAATAATACAAAAATTGCATTAAAAATGAGTCTTCTCTCTGCTCCAATTTTACTCTCCAAAGTAACTTCTGTTGAAACTCTGATGTATATATTACCTGTTGTTTCTATTTTTCCTCTGCATATATAATAAGCACACGGGGTCACACATATTTAAAAATGTAGCAAACAAATACTACTCTGTAGCATACTTAAAGAAACCCAACATTTCTCATGGATCTATTTTCTATGTCACTTTATATAAATTTACCTCATTTTTTAGCTGCTGTATATTATTCCATAGGGTTTTAGTTAGTTAGTTAGTTAGTTTATTTAAAAACAAATCCCTCTATGATTGACCATTTAATTTAATTCCAGTTTTTCATACCTATAAGCAATGTGGTAAACATGCCTGTGTGCATACCACAGAATCAATTTAAGGGAAAATCTTCCTTCCATCAGATATGCATTACCTAACCATTTGCAATTAGTTTCCTGGGCTCTGGAGAACAGTTTTTAATGGCTATGCCAAATGTTCTGTAGCATCCCAAATAGTACAAGGCATCCTTTCCAATTAAGTTGCAGTCTACTACATACTGCATTTTAAATTACATTGTACTTTAAGGACAGGGAGCTGTCTTACATTATTGATACAGTGTTATAATGTCCTATCTTGGTATTAATATCCTGAACTTGAATGAACACTCTCTGAAGAGAGGAGGCAGAGGGAGTCTGCTGGTACCTATGACTAAGGGCAGTCCAACTCAGGGTAGCAAAAATACAGATGCATAATTGTTGCTCCTCAAGTCTCACCTAGCATCTCTCCAGCATCTGGCAAAAGGCCCAATTTCAGTTAAGGCATTTATCCACCACCTTATTGGTAATCAGGAAAGAGCTGTATTACCTACATAAACATCAGAACTGGTAAAGTAGACCTGCTGCTTTCTGTTACCCCCCATCCTATTTGCCTTCCCTTGCCCAAATTGAAACAATTACTCATTGTTTCAAGCATGCTCTTTGGCTGTCTACAGGTCCTTTTTTGATATTCCACTTAGAGATGAACTTCTTAGCCATTGTGTGACACTCCAATCAAAATTTATTCTTTTTATAAGATCTAGGTAGCTACTAGTACTCATTTGTATTGGCAATTTGGGGATCAGAAGATCATTTTTTATCTGCATGTATTTGGCCATATCAACAAATGCCTCTGAGCTTCTGTTTGAATGCCTATAAAATAGAACCATGCAGATCTTTGTTTGCTATATTTCATAATATCTTATCTCACAAAGTTGAAGTAAAGAAATGAAACATGGGTGTAAGGAAATGTTCTCTGATTATAGGATGTCAATATTCCTTAGGAATTACTTGTTCCAGATAAACTCATTTTGTCTCAAACTATTTCAGTTGGATTTTTGGATAATAGAGTATAAGAGTTCTTACTGCAATGAAAATGTCACACAGTAGAGCCATGTTGTGATGGGGAAACCTTTGTAGGTCTTCAAACTCACATATGTAAAAGATGATGTTATCATCTAGAAATAAATGACCAGAGGCCCTCTAAGTACAATTGTCAGAAATATCTCTGGTAGCCCTTATTCTCCTCAAAGGAGAGGAAAGTTGGTAAGAAGGGGGCAGGATAGAATAGATTTCTGTGGGTTAGCCCGAGGCTCTGTCTCCCTTGAGAAGATGTGTTCTAGCAACTGTTTGGTGTATTTTTAAAGGTCAGAGAGGCTTTGGCTCTATAGGATGGAGTGGCTGTGACACCTGATTAATGTCTGTGCAGGGCTTTCCAGAATGAAATTTAATCAGCAGAATGATTGCAGCAAGCAGCTGCCGGGAGGAAAATGATCCTGTTCTAATGGTGGCCTGTTTGATGTGCTGGCATTGTAGTAGAGCACGTACGTTATTAGTTCAACCAAAGGAGCCCCAACTAGGACACTAGCTCAACTAGTAGGGAAATGCAGTAAACACCATTGGCCCTTCTGTGGCTCTGCATAAGGCCATCACTGTCAGAGTGTCAGTTCCTCCTCACTCCAAGCCTTCTTCATGCCAGCCTTCTTCCCACCCCTAGGGTCTTTTTGTCAGCTCCCACCCCCAGCATCATTATCCATTCCCAGAGTACCCTCAGATCCATCATTCTCTCACGGTGCAGCTTCAAGGCTTTCACTGACAGCTTCTTCACAATGCACTTGCAGACACACACACACACACACACACACACACACACACACACACACACACCTTTCTCCCCTCCCCTCATGAGTATTCTCAAGGTTTAAACGAAATGAAAAAAAAATGGCCTCTTCTCGAAGAACATGCTGGGAGTGTTCAGGCTTAATTAACCCTTCTTGCCCTATCTTCCTATCAGAAGCACAGAGGTGATTATACTGACCTGCAGAAATTCTGTGCTCACTATTATACTCTGTAATATGTAGAAAATTCAGCACAGGCCTATGTGACTGACATCCCCTGCCACTCAAATAATGTACTCTGCATGCAAGCTGAGTGCATGAGGCACTCCTTAACAGGGTATATGGCTCTGTGGCTTTTCGATACTTTTTCTAATAGAAGAGATAACACAGTTGAGCTGGGCACAATTTCTTTGCTGGACTTTATTTCCTTATTTGGAATGTTTTTCACTGAATCTCTCCAGAGTGTTTCCTGAATGACAATTACCTGAGTGAGAATAAATATACTACTTGAGACTAGGAAGTTCACAGTCCACAGTAGAAAGAGAGCTGTGCAGGGTCAAAGTGAATAGAACCACTTAGCCTTCTCTAACATCAGGGGCTGAACAATCTAGTGTTCTGTGGGCCATTGAGAATACTTCAAGATTCATATACACTTCTCTTGAGGTACCACCCAGGGGCCCTGTGTATTAAACAAATGTAGAATACAAGGAAAACAGAAGCCTAATTAGTGTTTCTAGCCAAATTAAGTTGGGTTTGTGGGGAAGGAGGGCTATAGAGATGGACTAGGACAGATCCAAGTGTGTAAAATGTCACTCATAGTTAAAAAGACACTGCAAATAGTATAGAACAGACCTTGAGTGAACACTTGCTATTTTAAAGGGACTATAAATAAGAAAAATGCAGATTCTGCTATCTGGGGGTACATAATAAAATAGGGAAGACAGATTTTGAAAGAGTATTTCAGACAGGGTTAACAGCACATACCTGGAATTCTAGGGTTAGGGTTAGATCCAAAGCAGCAAGCAGAAAGATCACAAGTTGGAGACTTCTCTGAGCTGCGTGGCAATTCAAACCCTGTTTGATATTTTTCAACACAAACAGTGAGGAATATTGATAAAGGTGTGTGTTGGTTATTGAGTGAGGACTGAGAAGATTAATAGGCTGGAAGATCCGAGGAACTGTTAACATGACTTGATTATTCAAGGATTTATACATTCATTCATTCTCTATGAACATAGGTACTGGTTCTGTTCATTATTATATGCCTAATGCTGAGGGGAGTACCAAAAATATTACAGCACAATAAATGTTCATTGAACAAATAAACATCTGCTTATATGTGCCAACGTATGTGCTAAACACTTGAGATAAATGAAGAGTATTTATATAAATTTCAGTCAAGACTAGATGGTTTAGAGATTGAACATATGCCTCAATGATCAAGAAATCCAATTCTTTCTTCTGGTCTCTATGTCTGTACAGGAATAAACACAAATAAAATCAATGATAAAATGAATCTTTAAAGAAATAAATCTTTTTAAAAACACTAACAGATTTCTATCATTCAGATTGCTTCTTTTCTTTTTAATCTACTATGTATCTGTATAAAACTGGATATTGAGATCTTCAACGATTACTACTAAACTGTTCCTTTCCCTTCACAGTTCTAACTGACCTAGTAGCTATAACACATAGCAACAAGCAGGACATCCTGGTAGTGTGGAAATCTGTTGTCATTGTAGATGTGCATTTATTATTGTTATATATTCTGAATTACAGATGATTTTAAACTATAAAATGTACTAGTTTGTGTCTTTAACTTTTATTTCAAAGCCTATTTTGTCTGAAGTGTGTGTTATTCAACTCTCCTTTGGTTAGATTACATTGTCTAGTTTGATCTATCTTTTTATTTTTGACATAATTGTGCTGCTTTAATTTAAATTTCTGTCTCCTGAAGATAGTATATAGTTGGTTCATTTTTAAAATGTGACAATTAAATTTGTTCCTTGATGCTTTCATACATGTATAAAATACATTTTAATTATTCTCACCCCAGCTTCTCTTATCTGTTTCCCATGCCTGTCAATCCCCCCTCCTTTCTACAAGTCTTTTCCCTACATTTTTTTGACAGGACCAGTCTTGTGTATATGCTTGCAATGGCTGTACCATACCAGGATGATGACATTCCACAGTCCTTCTCTCACTGTCTTCTGAAACTGGCATATATATTTTTTCTTCTTCCTCCATGATGACTCTTTGAGGGGCCGTTACAAGTGTCTTATTTAAGGCTGAGAATTCAGCACACTCAGCATCTGTGAGTCTATGCATTCACTGCTATCCAGTGCAAAAATAAGCTTCTCTGATTGAGGCTCAGAGTTGCATTCATCTATGAGTATAAACATAGAGATTTAGAACGCAGGTTGGTGCTATGTCAATTTAACTAAGCAACAGAAATAATGCCTCCTTTAGGGTCTATGACTTCCCTAGCCATGTTTTTGGGTTATAGTACCAGGCATGGATTTCCTCCTGGGGAAAAGGCCTCAAATCTAGCCAAAGGGTGATTAACTGTCCCCATAACAGTTGAGGCCCTATTGCACAAGTAGACAAATCTTGCCTGGATGGCTGATATAGAAGTTTGTAGGGTTTGCATCTAGATAAAATCATTTGGATCATTTTTTAATAGATATTTTCTGTCCTAATGAAGCCAGCTTCTTTTTAAGGTAACTTAAAAATTAACTACTACAGAAAAATGAAAGGGTAAAGAGGGGCAAAGAACTTTGGTCCACTCAGGTTCCATTCACTTCCCTTTCCTTCATGCTTGTCATAAATTACAAACCACATCTTTACATACTAGATGTGTAGCAATGCAGATTTGTTAATATTCTTTCTGCACTTGTCTCTTAAATCAGAAATAAAAGAATGTGGTATGATTTGTGTAAAAAGATGGTCACCACTAAGTTATTAAGAGGAAAGTTTTCTGGAGAAAAGGAGATTACTGAGAGTCTGTAATAGATCTGTGGCAGAATGGTAGGCTTGATGTGCTCTTACTCTACCAATCTATTACTAATGCTGCATCTATTACTAATGCTGCTGTCATTGCAACAAAGGACCCAGTTTTCTGGGATGCAAGAGAGAAAGATTGAAATGTGCATGCAGAATATAAAAAAAATGGAAATCCAAAATTTATTAAGAGAATTCATATAGTGAAACACAAAATGTGGCAGACTAGCCCTTGTACCACTGTATTATAACATTGATTCTGAATTGACATCATCCTTTGCTGAAATGCACCAATTAGTAAAGCTTTATGCATTGAAACAATGTAGAGGAACAAATTATGGCTGTATCTAGGGGCTCATGAACTTTAAACAAGGTACTCCCCACAATGGTAAGGGAGTTATAAGTAGAGAGAACACATAGGTGTGCCTCAACTCAACTCTCAGAATCATTATTTGGCCTAAATTCCCCATGGTCATTGTACTCATTATGCTGAAAAATTCTCTAAATTGTCATGGACATTTTGAGTAATAAATTAAAATTAAATACTTGGCATTTTAAACTTGGCTCAGTTAAATGAGATGCAATAGCTTCATTAAAATAATTAATATGGCACAGTGTGACTTATAGAAAGGTCTTCAATAATGAAAAAGTATCGAATAAGATTTAAACCAGGAAAGGGACAACTATTCCAATTGCTTTTCTACTTAACATCCTAAATTTGCCTGTTATTAAATCTGAAAAGATGGTGCCTCAGTAGATAACTGCACTTACTACAAGTCACATCCATTAAAGACTTATGCCCAAAAGCCAACATTACTGGAATTAATGACTATATCCAGTTAGCAGCCATTAAACACTAGATCATTATAGATTCGGAGTATATGTTATATTCAATAGTCTATTTCAACAACCACTCAGTGTAGTTTGCCATCACCTCCTAAGAAACACAAGATAATAGAACTTTATAAGGCCTTTCACATGATCTCTGCAGGCAAGCCACTGAGACCTCCTTTCTTCACAATGGACCTGCTTATCCTCTATCATTTTCTAGGTGTCATGGTTCTGAGGGAAGTTAACCTTTTCATAAGTCCTTGGCTAGGTAGGAATTCATTCACTATAGATGGCAACTCATCATCACATAATATGGAGTTCAATAGAACGTTGTGATTCTTCTCTTTGTCAGAAAGTCTCTGAAAAAAAAAAAAACCAAGAACTAACCAAAATTGGTCGTGCTTTAGACAGTCAACTGGATGACCTGATCAACAAATGGTCCTACATACACTTTGGACAAGCTCTTAAACTGTTGCATTACAATTGTCTCTTTTGGAAGAAAAGTCTATTAAAATCTATGATATATATTCACAATATAAATAAATATAACACATATTTCTGCATATACTAAGGTCACAGCAAATGAACATACCAAGATAGTCCTTATTACTTTTGAAGATTCAAGCCCTGATCCACGAAAAACACCAATTTGCTTTTCAGAGAACAAAATACCAGGATATTTTTTTTTCCTTCTTTATTTTGTATTTATCAAAAAAACAGTAAAATGAATTTAAAGTGCTGAAAAGTTAACAATAACTATAAAGAGGATAAGAATCATAAGCATGGCTTATCAAGGGTGGTAATGCAAATAAGATTGCTACACATATATTTTCTTTGTGTTCAGCTTTCCCTATATATCCTTATTCAAGGTCTCTTCCCCCTCCCAACACATCTGGTCATTTTTCTTCTCTGCAACTCCCCATCCCCTCCCTGGGCAGGGAGCAGACAGTCCTATGGTCCCACTGACCCAATAATGCTTGGATCAGTCTCCACTCCTGGCCAAATCCAGTTTTGTCCCCCCTCCCTCAAGAGTGAGTTTGGTGTTCCTATAGTTGGAGTGGGGTCCGAAGGGTCAGTCCAGGGTGTTTCTGATCCCAAGCTGTTCAGTGGTTGTGGTTTGCTGCTTGGGCATGTTTGGCTTTTTTTCTTGTTTGTTTGTTTAGAGACCACTAATGAGTGAGTACATCCCCTGCTTATCTCTCTGAGTTTGTGATACCTCGCTCAGGAGGATATTCTCCAAATCCATCCATTTGCCCGCGAATTTTAGGATATCATTTTTTTCTTACTGCTGAGTAGTATTCCATTGTGTAGATGTACCACAGTTTGTTAATCCATTCTTCAGTTGAGGGACATCTAGGTTGTTTCCAGGTTCTTGCTATTACAAATAATGCTGCTATGAACATAGTTGAGCTAATACCTTTGGAGTGTGAATGTGCCTCTTTAGGGTATACACCC
>PVIH01016758.1:0-44434 GCA_004025045.1 Sigmodon hispidus
TTTTCTTTCTCTCTCTCTCTCTCTCTCTCTTTCTCTCCAATGATTAAAAAAATAAATAAATTTTAGTTTATTGATACAAACTTAAGGTCAATTCTGTTATTCTATATATATTTTTCTACTCTTAATTAAGATATGATGCTAATATAACTCATTTAAAATTATAATATATAATTAAAAAATACAAATTAATAGTCATCTATGATAACCAAACTTATAGTCATATTAGGTAGGTTTTTGTAGATATACAAAGATATATTTCAGTTAGATAAATAGTCTTCAAACACTTCAAAGACATACAAAATATGACATTAAAAATATTTTAAAAACTTAGACTTTTCTAGACAGTGAAACAGGTCTGTTCCTGACAGCACCAATATATTTCAAAAAAACAATAGACATTAAAAAAACTTCATATAAAATTTACTTTATGACAACGGTTATCCACTAGACAAAATCTGTCCTGATATTGACTACTTGATAATATGCTATATAAACTAAACATACAAGTTCCATAAAAAAGTGACCTCTAAACGTTGAAAAAACAAGCCAAAATAGTCCTTCAAATTCCTGCTTTACAAAAAAAATTTCCAAACATCCTTCTAGTCACAAAAAAAACAACTAATAGACTGTGTCAAATTTCCTACATCACTAAAAAGTTTGCCAGAGACTTTGGGCCATAAAGGCTAAAAAATAAATGCCCCAACATTACAAAAACTTTAAATAACTGTCCAGACAGACAAGTGTCATCTCTGTCATTTTATAGACTTTAAAAGTTGCTTACACTTCCTGTTTATTTACATAATATTATATCCTTCTGTGGTCTTTGATATAGTTAAAAGTTTAATAATTATAGATATAGTTCTTTTTAATTTAAAAGATATATTAGATATAAAACTTTAGACTCACAATAAAATAAATAATAAAATATTCTCTTTAATTTTATAAATACAAATAAACTAAATATTATAACTATAATTCCTATTTAAGAGCTATTCTATATATAATTTTGCTATATAAAAATTAAAACCATCCTTTTTAATTAGACAAAAAAATGTGGTAGAATGTTTTCTATATGATATAAATAAAAAACTGTTTGGGCCCATCCAAGGCACCATAGAAGTGGGTGGAGAATCAGAGGCAGCTAGACAAATAAAAGGGTAGAGTTAAGTTAGTCACCCTCCGACCCCCAAGAGGAACAGACATATAGAGATACCGGCCAGCCACGGGCTGGGAGCCACGTGGTGGACAAATCAATAAAAATAAGTTAAATTAAGATAAAAGAACTATCTAATAATGTGCTTAAGGTATAGACCAAACAATATAAAAGATATAAGCGTGTGATTTCATTTCTTTGGGGGCAAAAGCCGCGGGCGCGCAGACCAGGTTCCAAACCACAGCTGCTTTGCGCACCAAGTTACAAACTCCAGACACAAATCTCCTGGACCCAAAACAAGTCAGAGAAAACTTACAACAAATACCTCGGTGTAACTGTAACCAAAGAAATAACAGATCTGTTTGACAAAAACTTTAAGTTACTGAAGAAGGAAATTGAAGAGAATATCAGAAAATGGAAAGATCTCCTATGCTCTTCAATAGGTAGGCAATCTTAGCAAAAGATATCGACAGATTCAACGCAATCCCACAAAATTCCCAACACAATTTTTACAGACTGAAAGAACAATACTCATCTTCATATGAAATAACAGGAAATCTAGGATTGCTAAAACAATTTTGTTCAATAAAAAATCTTCAGAAGGTGTCACCATCCCTTGTTTCAAGCTATACTATAGAGCTACAGTAATAAAAACATCATAGTACCCACATAAAAACAGACTTGTGGATCAATGGAAGCAAATGGAAGACCCTGACCTAAATCCACATACCAATGACCACCTAATTCTTGACAAAGAGGCCAAATATATATAATGAGAAAAATTAGTATCTTCAACAAATGGTGCTGGCAAAACTGGGTGGTAGTATGTAGAAGAATGCAAATAGATTAATATATATTACCCTACACAAAACTCAAATCCAAATGGATCAAAAACTTCAACATAAATTCAGCTACACTGAACTTGATAGAAAAGAAAGTGGGAAATACCCTTCAATACATTGGAACAAGTAACCTAAATATAACACCAGTAGCACAGAAACTAATAATGACAATTAATAAATGGGACCTTGTGAAACTGAGAAGCTTCTGTAAGGCAAAGGACATGGTCAATAAGACAAAATGACAGCCTACAGAATGGGATGAGATCTTCACCAACCCTACATCTGACAGAGGACTGATCTCTAAAATGCATAGAGAATTAAAGAAACTAGGGACAAAAAAACTAAATAATCCAATTTTAAAAAGTGGAGTTCAGGGCTAAAAAGGGATTTCTAAACTGAAGAATGACAAATGGTGCAAAGACATTTTAATAATTGTTCTATATCTTTAGCCATCAGAGAAACATAAATCAAAACAACTTTGAGAAACCATCTTATACCTGTCAGAATGGCTAAGATTAAAATCACAGATGACAGGCTATGCTGGAGAGGATGCAGAGAAAGGAGAACACTCCTCCATTGCTGGTGGGAGTATAAACATGTACAGCCACTTTGGAAAGCAGTATTGGGGTTCCTCAGAAAACTGGAAATCAATCTCCCCAGGAATTCAGCAATACCACTACTGGTCATATTCCTAAAGAATGCACATTTAGCCCCAAGGCCATTAGCTCAACTATGTTCATAGCAGCATTATTCATAATAGCCAGAACTTGGAAACAACCTAGATGCTCCTCAACTAAAGAATGGATTAAGAAATAACTGTGGTCCATGTACTACTCAGCAGTGAAAAAAAAAAAAAGACATCATAAAATTTGCAGGCAAATGGATAGATTTGGAGAGTATCATCCTGAGTAAATTAATACAGGCCCAGAAAAGTAGACATGGTACTCACTCATAAGTGGATATTAGACAAAAAGCTAAGAACATTCAGGCTGCAAACAACAACCTCTGAACATCTTGGGATTAGAAGAAATTTGAGAGACATGAAGGGATTCCCCTGGGAAGAGAAAATAGAGGAGATCTTCTGAATAAATTGGGGTCATAATGGGTAGCAACCAAGGAGAGGTGGGAACAAATCATGAGAGAAGATGGTTGAGTGAGAGGAACATCAAAGAGGGAGAAAAAAGAGATAGATATCATGATAAAGGAAGCCACTTTGGGTTGCAAAGAGGCAAAGCGCTATGGAAACCTCCAAGAACCCACCGGATGTCCCTGGCTAGGACTCCAACCAATAGTGGAGGAGGTTCATAAACAGGACTTCCCCTGTAATCAATTGAATAGCCACTCTAAATGTCATTATAGAACCTTCATCCAGCAATTAATAGAGCAAAAGCAGAGATCCATAGAGAGTGTTGTAAAATGTTTCTGGGCTGGACCTTCTGGTGGAGCCCAGAGATTTGGTCTCACTCTCAGCCTTGCTTATCATCAAATAATCACACAGGCACTTATTTTAGGCTGATTGACCTAAGCCCCAGGCATATAACTTGCTAGCACTTGCTCTCAATCTAACCCATCTTGTTCAGCTGTGCAGCTCAGTACCTTTTCTCAGAGCACCATTTCCTCTGCATCTCCTGGTAGCTCCAGCAACTCTGTCTCTGGCCTTTGTCATTGCTCTGAGATATTCCTGAGTTTTCTTAGCCTGGTAGCCCCACCCACACTTCCTGTTTGCCTTTGTCCAATCAGCTTTTTATTAAACCCATAGGCGGGACAAATATTTACTTTATCAGCATAATCCCATGACAGCTAAGCACCAGTTTGAGCTCCTGGTCCAGCTGAAGAGGGAGAGAATAGAGTGTTTATGAACAAAGGGATTGGGTCCATGAGAAGGAGACCCACAGAGATGGATGGCTGGAGCTACTGGGAGGTCACTGAATTAGAAACAGCTGCTGGGGAATTTTCAGGGAAAGGAACTAAACCCTCCCAAGGTAGATGACTGTCAAATGGCATGGACAGTATGTGGAACTTCTTGGAGTAGGTTTAGACTATGTTTGTGTGCATGAAGTGGCATCTTGGAGCCCAATCCCTGCAGAGTAACACCTAACCCATCCCTAATATTGGGGTTTCTAATAGGGGAATCAGACCTAGCCCAAATGGATATATCAGATTCAAGTGACTCACCTTGGAACTCCTTGCCTTCCTTAGGAAATGGATGGGTGATGGGGTTGGAGAGGCTAAGGGAGGACTGAGAGGGACTGGAAAGAGTGAATGGAGGGTGAGCATGAGTATACACTGGAAAAAAAACTTTTTTAAATAAAAATTTACATAAAAAATAAATTATTAATAGAAAATGTGCTAGACACCTTGGAGTTTTATAAAAACAATGTATCAACAGCAAAGGCTTAAAAAACTCTCCATAACTTGGCAACAAACCAAGAAAATTGAAAAATGATGTCTCACTTGTTCCTTCTATAACCAAACTCCAATACTAGTAGGAAATAAACTTAAAAGTATACATGGAGTGGAATTTGGTAGATGGGCATATTTTATTTTACAGAATTTAGAAAATTAAGATATGCATATTATATAATAGATACCTTTTCAGGATTTCAATGAGCAAGTGTTTTGAGTTCAGAAAAGGCTGATTCTGTAATCATACATTTTCTAGAAGTTATGGTCATTGTGGAATACCTGTACAAATTAAGACTGACAATACTCTGGCATATGTTTCTAGTAAAATAAAACAATTTTTGTTTAGTATAATATAAAAAAAATACAGGCATACCACACATTTCTACAGGGCAAGCAGTCATAGAGAGATCAAATGGAACTCTAAAGAATATGCTAAATACACAGAAAGGAATAACAAAACCCCCCAGAACTAGACTATAACATGTTTTTTTAACTTTGAATTTTCTCAATACTAATGTGAAAGGTACAACAGCTGTTGAAAGGCTATGGACTATAAATACAAAATTACTAAGCTAAATCAGCCTGTCTTCTTCAAAGATGCACTGGCCTCAGAATAGAAGCTTTCTACAGGTGAAGAAAAGCTATGGATACCATTAAATTTAATAAAGACCATTTGAAGTAGAGAAACTTCATGAAAATAAGATGATGGCTTATCCACTCATGTGACAATTCTTTAAGTTTTAAGAAAAACAAAGGTTGGGGCAAGTTTTTGTCATTACAGAAAACTATAAATACCCATCTTCAAAAAGTTAAAAGACATCTAGATCTCTAAAGCAGAAGGGAAGGGTATGCAGAAAAATTTACAAGCAAAAGTATATTTGTACCAGTCCAACATACTTTACAGGGTAAAATCTTATTGCTTAATATCTAGATGTCTATATTTGCAAGAGAAGTTGTAGTCTCAGTTTAATTATAAATTAAAGCTGGTTTGGGGGTTGGAGTGTCACTTTCTTCTTCTCTAAACCCAAGTACATGTAGACTGCCACCAGAAGCCCAGATTTAGAATGGGTCTTCCTACTTCCAATAACCCAATCAAGAAAAATCTCTCACAATTGTGCTCATTTGCTTAAGTTTTCACCAATTCCAGATGTAGTTAATTTGGCAGCCAAGAATAACCATGGCAGTCACTATGAGCATCCCATTTTCATGTCCATTGGAGATTCTTGGGCTAAGTATTTAAACTAGCTTTTATAGAAAAATCATTTATTCTAATAGCTTTAAATCTGTTAATATCCTGCCTTTTGAAATCAATTACTCTAATCCATTAGTGATAATAAAAATTATTTTTGAGATTATAATTATATAATTTTCCCTCCAAATCCATACTCCTCTTTGCTCTTTTTCAAATGAATGATCTTTTATATTGTTACATACAAGTCTGTATGTGTATATGAAAATATAGTGCTAAATACATAAATGCAGCCTGCTTAGTCTGTACAATTTTACTTTTATGTATGCTTTCTGGACTGACCATTTAGTATAAGATAATTAATTTTATGCAGAGGCAGGCAAATATTTTTGAGTTTGAGGCCAGTTTGGTCTGCACAGTGTTCCAAATAGCCGGAAGTATATAGAGAAACACTGTCTCAAAATACATGCACCCACACCCACCCACACACACACACACACACACACACACACACACACACACACACATGCATGCATATGCACACTCATACATAGAGAAACTCTTCATTACCTATTGCTGTGAAAGAGATAAAGCATTTCAGAGAGAGAGAGAGAGAGAGAGAGAGAGAGAGAGAGAGAGAGATTACATAAACTGCACAGGCACAAAAATAATAACAATATAATTAACAATAATATAGAATAAATAAGAACTGACATGGTTAAGTCTCTGAAGAATATTTAAAAGGGAAAGGGAACATTATCCAGGTATTATAATCCACCAAGACTATTGATTTATTTCAATGTGGGCTTCAGCATGAAAGAGGAAATAACAGTAACTTCAGGTCACTTCTTCTGTTTTTAGGCCAGTTTCAATTGCTCTACCAGTCCCCAGAGCCAAGCTTAGGCTGTGTCCTCAAGGATCAACAAAATTCCTCCATGCAAGTGCCAAAGATACACCAATAAAGACTCTGGCATAAGATTAAGCTTCTGTATGTAGATAAATACCTGTCTGTTAAGCACAGTACTGGTCATGCGATGTGAACTGCCCTGAGACTGTTTGTATACAGATTTCACTGAGAATATCACAGTCTAAATGTGTCATAAGCAAGTGAGTTGCTTGTGATAATGGCTGCCTATCTGACTTTTACAGTTAAACTGAGCAGATGGGAGATTTATCATTCTAGTTTTATATGTTCAGCTTGCATTTGGTCCACATCACAGACATTAGAATACAGCCCAATATACTTTGGTAGAAAATTTGAAAAATGACAGACTTTTTATTCTGTAATTTAAGACAGAGGATAGCACTATTCTCTTCAATGTATTTTGTGTCTGTCCTTGTGTGTTCATAGTCATGTGCATCTGTGTGTTTTGGGGTATGTGTACTGACAATAGGGAGTTCATGTATTATCATGACTATGCAGAAGATTGATACTAGGTATCTTCCTTAAACAGGCTTTATTATTTTAGGCTGGATCTCCCACTGAACACAAACGTCTCTCTTGTCATTGCCTCTTATGTGCTGGTACTGTAGACCATTTTCCATGTTTGCTGAGATTTTATGTGGCTTCTCCAATCTGGTTCTTATGCTTGCATGGTAAATACTTAATCCACTGAGCCAATCTCCTTATCTTGAGACTTGTATTTCCCATAATAGCAGAGGCAATCACACATATTCTCATCAACGTGCATTTTCCTAGCTAAATAAGATGGGCAGATTTAGAGTTTTCTGACAGGTCTGGAAAAATATTGAAAATGAAGTGATCATATAATATATCAGGATTAAAATAAATCTATGAACTTGATAAAATTGCTCAGACTCTGGAATGGGATAAAGTGGACAGAAATCTTTTGAACTTTTTAAAAAATAATCTTGAATTCCAAAATAATGTCTGGCCTGGCAGTTCTTCTGATCATTGTGTCATTTCATGTCCTGAGTAGAAGGCTGCCTACATCTCCCTTGCTTGTTTTTATAACCTCTGTTCATACAATAAATGATAATCATTTAAAATTTTGATAAGTACATTTATTTGATGTGAGAACAAAAAAGAAACATTTAAAACACAAATCTAACAGTTAGCTACAAGTGTCTGCTGGTTCATATCACTGGGAAAGTATGAGGCCAGCTGCTATAGTAGCCGAAAACAATTTGAGAAATATGACCTGCTTATAGAGGGATGTGTGCCAAGTGGAGCTCAGAATCCTGAAGCAAACCCAGGTCTCTTTCTCTCCCTCTCTTTTTCTAGGAAGTTCATTAACTGGGAAAGGATTTATAAAGAAAAGAAGAGAAACAGAGAAAAACAATTGAATACTTACATTTTTCTTTCTTTTTTTTCCCATGTCCTTTATGTAAAGTTCAAACAACCGGACAAATTCAGATACTATTCTTTGCTGAAAAATCTTCAGTTTTTCACATGATTTTTTAGATACAACAGAAAGGTAGTTCTTTATGGATGATAAATATACCCAGGCTCAGAAATCAATTACTATTCTAACACAGTAAAGAAAAAGGCTTTTTATATTGTTATTACATCACACAAAAGACAACACAAAACAGGTCAGAACACAAAAAAGCAAAGACACTATCTATTCCTGACTGCTTGGACTTTTCAGGGCACCACAGTCTTTCATCATATAACAAAGGCTGAAATAAAACAAGTCAGCTAGAGAGCGTAGTATGTCAGTGAGTCAGTATCACCCTTCACCTACATTAGGTCACCTGCAGATAATAATGGGATTCTGGGGGCATTTCCTGAAAACAAGAACAGAAAACAAAACAAAACCACACACATGCACACACGCGCACACACACACACAAACAAACATACACACAAAAACAACAGAACCTAGTTTGCAACTCCCTCCAGTCAAGCTTAACCTGTGTACCATGAGTAGAGAAATCACCTGCCCATGGTTTCTATTCTCCAGCTTCCTGCAAGTGAAATAATAGTCTTGAAAAGTGAAAGTTGAAGTTTTAGTACATTGAGAATAGCTATAAAATTTTCCCTGTAAATATAGTCTTAGAGTTGTTGCCTCTAGGCAATTTATCAGTTATAGAAAGAATGGTATATTTTGACAGAAGTTTCCAGAAAGAGAGTCCATAAAGGTGAGGAAGGGAAGGGATTAGGTGTTGGAACAGGAACCTGAGTACTACATCTCCATTTTTATAAAGAAAGTGAATTCAAAGTGGGGCAAGGCTATAAGCCCTGAAAACCCACACCCTGTAATGTACTTTTCCCAGTAAGGCTGCACCCTCCAGTGTTTCCATAGCCTCCCCAAACAGTACCACCACCTGGAGCACAAGTGTTCAATTACATGAGCCTATGGCAGACATATCTCATTTAAATCACCACAGCAGTAGAAAGATCTCACCTCTTCACATGTTCTTTGTTTTCTGGTTAGTAGGATGTTTCTGTCCTGACAGAAACTCCCAACTCCCCAGTAACTGCTACCGAAATATTTGACTCAGAGGCTTTTTTTTTTTTGAGTAATCCATTTTTTATTTCAGCAAATTTTCATTTTTTTCACATTATATTTATTACACTTTTAAGACATTATTATCTAAACAGTTTCAGGTTTACAACAACATTGAGATTTATAAAGTTTCTTTGCAGGCAAATGAATGGATTTGGAGAATATCCTCCTGGCCAAGGTCTCACAAACGCAGAAGGATACGCAGGGGATATACTCACTCATTAGTGGACTTTAAGCAAAAGCATTCTTATTTCATTGAAAGATAATGAGTGAATAAAGTGATTTAAAACACACACACACACACACACACACACACACACACACACACAACTTCTGGTTTGACTGTAGAAGGGTTGCTTAGCAGAAATTTGTGGTGGCCATAGTGCATCCGTGGGCATTACCTGTGACCTACTGTGCTTTCTTCATCTGTAGCAGAGCCTAACCTGGCTTGAGGAGCTTTAGATTTTATTTTTTATGTTTCGTATATTTTAGAGAAAAGAAAATTTTTTTACTGTATGTTTTTTTTTTTTTTTAGCTATCTTGAATATTTTGCTTTTTTATATCAAGTTTGATATTGATTTTCAAAAACACAATGAAAAAATTCAGAGGCTTAATTTTATAGTGAACGCTGGTCCAGTAGTTCAGGCATATTACTATCTAGCACTTTTACTTGGATTAACCCATAATTCTTATCAATGTTTAGCCAAATGGCTTGGTACCTTTTTCTCAGTGCAGCATTCTTATCTTACATCTTCTGCATCTGGCTGGCTTTTCTGTCTCTCTGCTCTTCCTCTTCCCAGAATTCTCCTTGTTTCATCTCCCTGCCTATACTTCCTATCTGCATAGCTTCTGTTCAATCAGTATTATATTAAACTAAGATTTACTGTGAAAAATATTTACAGTGTACAAGAGCACAGTCCAACAGAACTTCAATTCTCACAAATCCTCGTTTTGTGCATTTATGTGTGTGCGTGCCCATATGTGAAGTTCAGACTTGGACCTTGTGTGTCTTTCTCATTACTCTAAGCCTTATCTATTTTAGACAGGGCCCTTCAATGAAACTAGGGTTCACTGACAGAACTAATAAGCTTCAGATATCCACCACCTCTTTCTACCACCCCAGTGCTGGGATTGCAATAATCCATTAACATTCCTGGTTTTTTATGGGGGTTCTGAGGCAATAAACTCAGGTCTGTAAGGTTGTACAGGAAGAGCCTTAATGACTGAGCAACTTCCCTAACCTACTAATCCTTATCCATTTTTAAATTGTCTCCAATTCTCAGAGTAAAGAGTAATTGAAGTAGAGAGAATAGAAATTAAAACTAATTTTCAGAAAGATGAACACAGTTTTCATCCACATCTTTATTCATGCAGCAAGATGAAAGCTTCCCTGATAGGAAAAATTTCTTCTGTTTTCAGTCAATGACACTACATCATAAGCTCATTTCTATTCAGCAGTAAAATTATATATCTTTATAAGGAGATTTCTTATGACAAAAGAAGGATCAGAGAATCTGTTCCATGTGCCTGAAATCACAGTTTAACACTTGCTGGTGACAGAGAAGTAAGATTCTGACAGGATTCTTGCAGACAATTAAAGTTCAGATGCATAATTTCTAAACTAACTGCTTATTTCTAAGAAGATAAGAATTAAAAAGAAACACAAAAATGAGTAAAGAATTTTAATAATTACCTATGGTAAATTATCTATTCAATTGAATTCATTGAATAGATACACCTTTATATGAGTGTGTGCATGTTCATTTGGGTTCTCCTGTGTGCATGTTTATGTGAGTACATTTATGTGCATCCTGGTGTATACACACATGTAGATATGAAAGAACAACCTAAGTGGTTGTTCCTCAGGCACAATCATCTGTGTTTATTAAGTCACAGTTTCTCGCTGTCCTAACACTCGCCAATTAGACTAAGCTGGCTGACCATCAAGCCCCAGGGATAATATTGTCTTTACTTCTCTATTGCTAGAATTGTAAATGTGTGTTGCTGATTCTATATTTTTAGGTAGTGTCTAAGAACTGAACTCAGATCATAGCTTCTTGTCAAGTCAATAAAATTATATGTAGCATTCTATGGTACACTTTAATATTTTAATCAGCATACATGGTAAGTACCACTCTGAGATAAAGAAGTTGATGAGTAGGTATTATTGTTATTTTTAAAAAAATATTTTTACTTTTAGTTTGTGTGTGAGTGGCTAACTGTGCATGTGAGTGTAAGTACCCACAAAGTCACAAAAAAAAAAAGATGTCAGATTCTCTGGAGCTAGAGTTATAGGAGGCTGTGGGTTGCCTGATTGCAGTGTTGGGAACAATCCTCAGCTGCTCTGAAAGAGCATGTATGTTGTACTCTTAATTGGTAAGCCATTTCTCTAGCCCTATAACATTATTTTGATTCTAGAATTTAAGTATAATTTGGGTTTTTTTTAAAGCAGTACAAGACCACATTAGCATACTAAAACCAGTAGGATTTTATGTCTACAGATGACAGAATAGCATGCCTACTTTATACAAAATGTTAAGTTTAAGATGTAACCAGATGCTGTGAGGCAGGAGTTGACAATTCCACAGCCCATAGGCAAACATGACCAGTGTCTTGTTTCGCAAATAAAATTTTATTGGAAAACAGCAATGACAGCTATTTGCTTACATGTTGCATTTGGCTTGTGGTACCACAATGGCACAGTTTAGTGGTTGTGAGACAGATTTGCTGCCCACAGAAGATAAAGCATTTATGTTTAGTGCTCTACAGAAAATGGTTTCCTGTTTCTGCAGAGAGTGTTTGAAGCTATAGCATGTAGCCCTACAATTCCTCTGCCCTTTGGAACTCAGGATGACCGTGACCCCTCCAGGTTTGTGTGTATGAGCTCCTGGCAGGCAGAAAATCAACAGTGTATACCTTATCAAAGTAAACTGGCAACACAGAGGCAATTAGTTCATTGTCATGGGTTTGGACGGTGTTCCTTCTTACAATTATCATTTCACAAAGCCATTCTGTTGCCATATAGAAAATCCAAAACAGGGAATATCTTTTGATGCCTATAGTATCACTGTTAGAAAGATGAATGATTCCAGTTGTATGTCTCAACTGAGAGGAGAATGTTATACCATTATGCTAGTGGAAAGTTCATAACCAGACTCTGATCTTACACCGGAGTCACATGTTCTTCAGCTCAGAACTCCATTCAGACTCAGAGTGGCAACTCCAGAGTCAGCAAACTCAGTAACTGTTGACATTGTTTCAGCCTTTTAGATATAACTAGAGGGACTTTATCCATGGCTTTATTATGGCAATTATTATTGAAACCACCAAGCCTTATTATACACATACAATTAAGCAATTACTGCATACACCTGCTCCATGCCAAGCCATAGCTATTTAAACAACAGAGCATGAAGCTGCCATTAAAACCAAAGTAACAGTAAATCCAGAGACATATTGTAGATTATCTGGCTGCCCTAGGGGTAAGCGCACTGAAAGAGTTGAGTTTTATTTTGTTTTGCTTTTAACAATTCACTTAATAATTAAGATTTTTATATATATTATCATGTGCACTCCTCACTGTGTGAAAAAGATTGGCAAACTTATTCTCTATGTAGGGTTGTTCCTGGGAATCTCACTACCCTTTAATAATTTACAGTAAAAGTACAACAAATGAAAAAAAAACTTCATAAAGTCAACAAGGCATATAAAGTAGGAAGGGGATTTTCTTAGTTTACAAAATTACATGATTAACTAATAGCTCAAAATTAATCCCATTACTAGAAAGGAGCTGTGCTGTTAGAATACAGGTAACACTGTTGCAAAACATATGCAAAGATTTATGAAGTAAATCAGCATAGAAGAGAGACACACCACCTCCTGTTTTCTTTATCTTTCCAACTTTCATTTATTTTGCAGCCCTGTCTTCTTTTTATGTCTTAATTGTTGCTGAGCCTGAGGGTTCAGCCCTTGGATCTATTCCCTCCTCTTTTAAAATTGTAGATTCTATCATCTGCTCTGTGTATAATTGCTATCATTGCAGTAATGGGAACCAGCTCTATATCCAAGTCACACCTCTTCCTTGACTTGTGTTTTGGGCTTATTACTAGTTGACCTGTCTTCTCAAAAATCTTACAGTTATCTGAATTTCTCCTTAGAAATCACTGCCATTACTTTTAAAAAACACCTCTGGTCAAGGTTCTGTGTAAATAAACTAAATCAGAAACCTATCTTATCACAAGCTCTTTTTTTTTCCATACAAACTTTTCTCCCTTTATTGAAGTTTTGCTAAAACTGTTTCTGAAACAGCTTTCACATACTGCACTTACTTCCTCCCTCATTGTTATTGCCTGTTAGTAGTATCCATCTGTGGTACTTTTAGAGATGACTGCAATATTTTCCAATCCATCCCCTATTCCAGCTAGTATGTCCTATTACATGTCTGCCATTGTAACAAAACATGTGATGGATAACTTATAAAGATAAGTTCACTGTAGGTCATGAATTTGGATTTTCTAATCCACGATTGTATAGTGTGGTGGAAATTTTCTCTGTATAATGTAAGTAAAGGACTGTTTTGGTCTATGCACAGCACCATAGAAGTGGGTGGAGAATCAGAGGACAGACAGGTAGAAGGAGGGTGGAGTTGGGCAGTCTCCATCAGACCCACGAAGAATAAGCATGTAAGGAATCCAGGTGAGCTACAGGCTGGGCCACGTGGCCGGTAGATTAGTAGATTACAAGAAATGGGTTGAATTAAGATGAAAGAGCTAGCTAGTAATGTGCTTGAGACATGGGACAAACAGTATGAAGTTAACATAAGTGTCTGATTCATTTCTTTGGGGGACAAAAGCCATCGTGGGCAGGTTCCAAACCTCCAGCCCAAACGGACCCAAGAAACTTTCTACAACAGTGTAGTCCTCTTATTTGGGGATGCCAAAAATCAGTATATCATAACAGAAATGATTGGCACAGAGAACTGTCCCCTCAGAAGCCAAGAGGTTAGAGTGTGCTGAGAAGTCTGTATAAAGGTAGAACCCCACTGACTTGAGCTCTCTCTGAAAATCTCACTCCTGGTTTCCTACTGCCTCTTACTATGAGACCTTGCTGTGGGAGCTCTTGTGGAGTCCTTACTAGAAATGCAACCCTTGCCCAGCTGTGAACTGCTAGTGCCATTCCACATTTTTCTCAGACATCCTTAACAGGACAAGATGACAACACAGGCATCCAGTCTCTGACCTATGCCTACCACCTCTGCAGCCTATTTCCTGTGGTTTACCCTCCTCATCATCCCCACTGCACACATTCCTCAACCGTACTCTTTGCCACCCTGGTCGGTTGCTACTTCCTTCCATGCTATTGTTTTGACTCTCCAGTCCCTCTTCCATCCCTTGGATGTGACTTTTGAAAGTCTGCTATAGCTTGTGAACAGTGTCTGGGAAAGTAGTGGCTCCTGTTGCATAATATCATTTCAGGCTTTGGGAGAAAAGGACCCAATTGACTCTGATGTTTACAAAGTACCTATAAGACCTTGTACACACCTAGTTCATATTCCTCATAATTTATCAACAAACACAAAAAAGTGTCTTACTTGAGTGAATGAGTGTGTGCGTGTGTGTGCGCGTGCGCGTGTGAGTGGAGATCGATTTATAAATGGGGCACATTGGAGAATGGAGTACCTAGACCTGCAGTTCAAGCTCAGGCACTAGCGACCGTGTCTTAGGAACTGAGATCTCAGATGTGAAGACTTCTTCAGCTCCTGCTACTTCTCTGTTTTTGTGGGGAGTAGAGGGGTGAGTGGAGCTGTTGTACTTATTTGTGCTGGGAGGGGATAATTTTTGTTCAGTCTTTCTTCGTGACCAAACTTTAACTTTTAAGCATAATGTATTGACTTACTATTGCAAGTATTCTCATTTGGAGGGACATTCAGCGGGAGATTCTGGATTGTTCACATTTGGAAGTTTGCTCACCTGCAGACCAAAGGGAACCTCCTCAGTTTTCTGTCCATTTCATTTCTTCATTATACTAAACAGTGGGACTTAAGAGTACTGGGCTGTTGTCTGGTCTGGGTTGTAGAGATCATTTTAAAAAAAATCTTACAATATTGTAGTACAGACTACAAAAAATTTAAATATTGAATTAGGCAGTCAAAAACCAAAAAAAGTAAATAAATGATGATCTTAAAGATGGAAAATTTCCTAAGAGAACAGTTTTGTTTTCCTTGTGTGATGAGTAGTCTGCTATATAGTACCCAAAGCATTAAAAAAAAATTGTTTCCATTAGCTTTTTATTTAAAATAAACATTTGAGAGAAGTTACCAAGGCAGCTCTTTCCCTCAGAAGTAACCTGCTCCTCTCTCAAGTGCTTTGCCCAGGAAATCTCAGTGGTGACTTTGCAAATGATTAAGTAGCACGGAGGTCTGTACTACCAAAGTCTGTGAGCATAGATTAATCTGGTCTTCTGTGTTCTCTTGTATTCTGGAGAACAGCACTGGTTCTGACAGAATTGAATCCTTGATAGATGTCTAATGTTTTCACACTGATAATCTTTGGATGGAAACCATTTTATTTGATGGACAGTTTTCAGAAAACTTTTATCAGTGAATCTACAAGAGAAATGCACATTTAGAATGGAGGCCTCAGAACTCTGAAAAATAGCAAAGAATGTGGGTTTGGAAAGTATGGTCTGGAATTGCCTGTCAGACTCTGAAGAATATATGTTTCAGCTTTGGATTACAAACCCACTTATGATTTTTAAAATATACTTGAAATAAAATGATTAAAATAAATTTTGGTTCAATGACAAAAAAAAAAAGAAAGTCTGCTATAATTTGCCATGTATGGCTCAGATGATATCATCCTTGTGTACAATGCACTGATTAATTTCTCCCATTTATTTCATCCTTCATGTACACAGTACACACATTTCATTAGCTCTCTATTGTAACTACTATAACATACTGCCTGTTATTTGCTTAACCATATAACACATGTACTTCCAATAAATCACCTATTTCTGAAAACATGAATGTGGGGTGAGACAAAAGAGCATAAATTTTGGGATAAAATGTAAATCTAAACCTTAGGTCTGTCAATTTTTTCTACTAATTATGACAAATTAACTTACCAAAAACTTAGATTTTAATGAACTAAATATAAGTACATATAACTCATAAAATTCTGACAAATGTCAAAGAGGTCTATGAAAGAATAAGTACATTTAAACTTTCAGGAAATTATAGTTCTTAGAAAATCTATTTAATAGGATCTCCTCCAAGGTGGCATTTGCATTGCATGTCATGTGTCAGATGATGTCATCATTTGTCAAGGTATAATGCATTGGATCTGCCTCATTTCCCTTTTCTTTAGTAAGTATTTATGTACTTGTGTATGTAGGGAGGTGAGAAAAGGTGAGTGTGTACTACAGTTCTCATGCGAAAGTCAGAGAGGAATTTACAGGCATTGGTTCTCTCCTTCAAGCATGTGGATCCTAGTATGGAACTCAGGTTGTCAGGTTTAGCAGCCAAGTGCCATTGCCTCTTAAGCAGACATCTTGCTATCGCCCTGACTTATTTCCTGCAGACCTGTCTTGAATGATTTCTTTTTTATTAACAAATACGGTAGTTACACAAACTATTCCATTGTGACATTTTCATGTATGCATATTGATTCTTGGATTCTGTCTTAATTTAGAAAAACTATTTCCTGTTATAGTATCCATAATCCTACAAAAGGCATACATTCACCAGGTACTACATCAAAGGCCACTTACTGTTCCCACGGAGAAGTTACTTTGTTCAACATCATAAGTCTCATTTGCTGATTAACTGCTTTCTTCGTTTCCTGATTACTTAGATAACAAATTTCCATCAATTTGATGGTTTAAAAAAAATCAAATTTATACTTTAAGGTTCTGAAGGCCGTAAGTCCAAGGCAGCCTCATCTCACAGCTCTCAAAGGGAACTTCATTCTTGCTTTCCCAGGTCCCAGAAGTTTCCTTTATTTCTTGGCCATGACTTTTTTTATTTTAGTCATGATCAGTCACCTTTGTCTCATGCAGAGTCCTTGATCAGACACCAATTCTTCCCTCTTACTTATCTACATTTTAGAATCCTGCAAATCCATTCTTCTTGTCTACATGGTCTCTGGTAATTCAGCTTTGTTAAAGTCATCGAATTATCAACTTTAGTACCATCTGTTGTTACCTTTCTTCTTCCTTGTCAAAGAAGAAGAGAATGCAAGAGCAAACTACAAGGGTTAGTTTATGGACGGGGGAGATATTAATGCAAATCACTGGCAACTGATAAAAAAGGGTATCATTTATTGAGGGATTCAGAGAGGAAACTCAATGCTACATGAGATTAACCAGTTGTGCGCTTCTCGGAAAGCTGTCAGGACCTCCATCCAAGAGCATGAGAGAGAACAGGAAGAAGAATGCGTTTCTGGGTACCTGCACCCTGATCTTAAACTGCCCTTCAACAATGACCCTAATTCTAGTGCCTCAAGATCATAGGTAAATCCTAGATCTACATTGGCCAATATGCCTCTCTTCTAGGTCAAGGTGATGATATTTGCTCTCCACCATAGGGCAGTTGTTATCATGAATATGGCTGTGATTCTGTGGTAAATACTGCACTGTTTTTTATTGATATATCCCAGTACTTTACTCATGTATCATTAGAGGTATATGTTAGTGATCCTTTCTTATAGTTAAAAAAGGAAACTGTAGCAAATAAACTTTCTTATGCTTATAATGAGCCATTGGAAGGCAGGAGGTCTGACATTATTTCTGTCACCCTCCATCAAGTTCTGTGTACATGAGCTCATTAAAGAATAGCTAAAGCCACACCCCCCTCCATCCTTTTCAGATGAATACTTTCAAGTATTCATGTTATTTACTGTGTAATGGCTATGTGTTTTAATCATCAGGATGGAACTAAATATATTTTTGTCTTTACATTGATCTATAGCAGTAAGCCCACAGCACCAAACATACAAGCAAACATCAATTTAAAAAAATAGGCAAGGTAAAACATATTTTCTAGTTTGAAAAATTCCAAATGTTTAATTTATTTTTATTGGAAGAATTGAACTACATATATGGATACATATATCTATGATGTTTCTGGAGCCGTTTTTAAATTTTAAATGGAAGCTTTGAAAACACACGGCTTCTGACAAACACTTATTTCTCTGTTTTTTAGCATCAGTACAATAGAGAAGGATTTCTCCTATCTGAGTGAAATTTCTCTGCTCTTATATATTCTGTTGTAAATGTAATTAGTATGTATTTCAATGTGGTTAAACCATTAAGGAGGTGTGAAGTCTATACTTTATGAATCAGATGTGAGTGTGTTTTGCTCCAGGCCGATTAAATTCTATGTCTTAGGGGGAACATAGGGAGAAGAAAGGTAAGCCTCTTTTATTGAGTGACAACTTGCAAGAAAACTCCAGATTCTGTTTAATGAGTACCTGAAATTCTTTGAGTGTGAAGACAAGCTAGACTATATTTTTTATACCATTAAAATAATTCTGCAGGTTATATTCAATTGGCAAACTTCAGCTTGACCTTGCAAGGTAATCATGCCAACCCCAAACCTCCTTTCTCTCTCCACAGTTTTCTTTTTTAAAAAGTCTCTGTTTTAATTCACTTATCAAATGTTTCCTTTCCCATGGTACAGATGTGGGGCCCATGGCTTTGAAGAGTGACTTTGTTTTAGTCCGTATTTCCTGTCACTCTTGAAATTTGAGACTGTGCTGAAGTAAGAAGAAAAGGAATGGGTCTTTGAATTATTCTAGCAGATGCAGAGACACATAGTCCACCTGAGGAGCTAAAGAAGAATGATAATTTTTTTATTTTGTGGTTTTTTTTGATAACTTGCAAAAGAAATGTCTTATTGCAGTAGGAAACATGCAAGTAGAAAAAAACATAATTCATTTTTCCGCAAACACTGAGATCACTTCCTGGTTGCTGAGCATGTGGGTTACTAAAATTGCTGGTGTTTTGTCAAACTCAGTGTTTAATAAGTCCAACTTCCTCTTGATAAAATTGATAGTAACATATTTTATTGTATGTTTCTTTTTTCCTTCTTGGACAAATAAAATAAAACAAATGTACATGCTATATATTACTGACTTTAATGAAATGGATGCAGTATTTATTGCTGTGAATCAGGAAAGCCCTACTTACATCAAGGATAATGAGATGGAGGAAGTCAAAATGACAAAAATATATTTTGAGAGTTTCTTTTAAAATTCCTGAGCTGGGCAAATCTTAAAAATCTATATGAAATGGAAAACCTACTTGTCATATTTTAAGCAAAGCATAGGTGATAAATTTATTGCAAAGTTTAGAAATGCCCAGCTTAACTGATTTTTTTGACACTACAGCACTACCTGGTTTGGAACTCTCTATGTTACCCAGTCTGGTCTTATATTGCAAGTGATTCCCTTACCTCGGCTCCTTGAATACTCGGATGGCAGGTGTGATCCACACGGCTTGTCAAGTACACCTAAGAAATGGCATTAAAAGTATAATTAAATGGTAGTGGGCACTGGTTCCCTGAAAGAGGATTAGAACACTTGACACCCTGTGAGAGAGACAGGTGGTAAACTCAAAAGTTATTTCTCAGCCAGAATTCATTGCACTAGGGTAGCTGATGACCTTCAGAATTATCAGATGTAACAAAAATACTATGGTTGTGCTGCTGACATTTAATATGTGTATATCTATTAAACAATAACAATAACAGTAACTAGTAACTAAAGTCTATTGAGATTGCTTAACTTTCTAGGTCCAGTGTGAGTATCATGCTTGTCTACAAGTTTGGTTCTGGGAAAACCTCTTGGCTCTGTCACTGCAGCAGAATTTCTTCTACCCAGTGTTTGGCACAGATATCAATATTATCCCTGTGTTTCAAAACATGGAAAAGGATGGCAAGAAAACTGGCATATATTCTACCAATGAGCTATGTAACACTTCATGCTACAGCTGCAGGAGAAAGGATGACAGAGAGATGCACACATACTTACAGATCTCCCTGACTTTTTGCAACAGACATTTGATTGAAAGAGAAGTGGGATCATCAAGTTCCAGTTAACCTTTCTTTCAGATAGATAGAAGGATTTATTTGCCTTCTCCAGTAGGGGCATGGCTAAGGACATGTTGTGGGCTCTGAAACAATAAAAGTGATGCATACCAGATCAAGGTCAAGGTTGAACCTCTTTTCCCATTATAGTAGTGATTTATAAGCCTATGACAAAGTGATGGCTCAGGTGGCCTCTATGTCACTATACCAATCAGACCTAATAATTGCATATAGTACAATGAAAGGACATACAATTTTTTTGGTAAATGCTGAAAATGAGAGATGAGCAACCTCAGGGTGAGCCACCTACTCCTCTAAGACAAACTTGTTTCTGGGCAGCCAAAACATCTCTGATGCTGGAGCAAATGTCTTCACTGTTGTGATCTAAATGCCTGCATGCATCCTACCCTCTTTGTATGTTGATGATATTGTATGGTGTGGTGTACTATAGTTGCAGAAAAAGTTTACATTGAAAATCCATCCCCTAATGTGATGGTGTTGACAGATAGGCACATGTCTAGATCACAAGCACTCATTGTAAAAAAATTAATGTGCCATTTAACTTGAAATTTGGTTGGTTAAAAAGGAGTAAGAAACTCTTTGGACAATGTATCACTAGATAAAAGAGCAACATTCATAATTAATGGCTATTTATCCACCTTTTACATGACAATTGGACTGACTGCTGAATTATTACATATTGTAGGGATAGTGATAACAGTTAGCCTCAAACACCCCAATCAGTATATCTTTTTGAAAATACTATATATTTACTGAAAAGTAAAATGGTATTATGTTCTCTACTTTTACAAGCATGGTGAGACTGGATTAAAGGCTATTTCAAGAAAAATTAGTCAGAAAAATCACAGCCTCATATATGCTCTCTAGTCAGAAACAAGAAACTCAGAATTCTCCTATTATTCTCTTTTACAATTTTCCTTCTGGTGTTTAAGTTATTTTTCCCCCAATAAGCTCCCATGTTTTTATGTTTCTTCATTTTTTGTGTGTATGTGTGTGTGTGTGTGTGTGTGTGTGTGTGTGTGTGTGTGTGAGAGAGAGAGAGAGAGAGAGAGAAAGAGAGAGAGAGAGTGTGTTTAAATTGAGTTTAAATATGGCTGCTGGCACATGCATGGCTGTAGGACTTGGTTATTAGAATGCATAGCTGTGGAGCTTTATAATCTGAGATTAATTTTAGAAATATCTCTTTGGAATAATTATGAGACCATTTCAGCTTATTTTTGAAGCTAGTAAATTAATTGTATTCTGCTTAATGAAATGCTCCAAGACCTCCTGTGTTGACTCTTCATAGTATCTTCCTATTCAGTTTTCTGCAAGTGTTTGCTCAGACTTTGTGGCAAAATTAGTTTTACATCAAATGATCACATTAACAGTCTGTGGTAGATATAGCCATGTACCACCCAAATCCCTTCAATGAAGAAGTAGGCACAGGATTTGCCATTGGCAAGAGCTCCAATCACCAACTCCTTTAGTTGTTATCCTGTGTGTCAGACTATGACACAAAAAGTGCTGTCATGTCATGTGCACTGAGTAGTTTGGTCAAGATTACTCCATAATTCCTTGAGGAATTGCCTGAGGTACAATTCAACATCTACCCTAGCTGATATTTACTTTATCCAACCCCCCTCCTTCCCTCTGTCTTTCCACAAAGCTTAGATTATGATGTATCTCAGACTATGATAATGTATCATACTCAAAGTTACATTTCAAGGTCATTTTCTAAAGAACTCAAACTTCAACACACCTATTAAGCAACAACACACTGGCAGGAGATAGCAGACTGGATCAGAGCACTTATTTTCTTGTAATGCAGAAATTCATAAGTGGTCACAGTGTTGAGAGCAAGTCACCATTGGCTGCTCAGTCCTAAATGAGACTTGTATATTCCTGCTCCAAGTCTCAGAGAACATTGTGGAAGAAGGAGCAGTGGAAACAATATAAGAGGCAAAGGAGGGGCAGGAACACTGTGACAAGACATGATATGACATGACTGTCCCATTCATGAATTCATATCAGCCATAGTTATAGCTAGACAGGCCATGTTAACATTCTGCTATGGAGGATGACAAGACTAGAGAGGTACCATTGCTCTCTGAGAAGCCACTGGCTGTTGATGGATGCAGTGAGGAGAGAGAATCACTTTCCTTAGTAGTGTAGCCACTGGATAGTTTTTGATGTACCAGTAAACATCTCCTCCTCTTTCTCCATGCAAACAACCAAAGTTAAGTTAAGCCATGGAAATTAATAAATAAAAAGACCAGAAAGAGAGATGGAAATCTATTGGGAGGGAGAAACTTAACCATAAATAAAATGGGGAAAAATCCAAAAGAGAATAATGAGGGTTGTATATGGTAGAAACATATCAATTATATGTATGAAAATTGTCAAAGAATAGAGAAAAATTTAAATCTACTGAGTTACTGATTGTATTTAATAAATATTTCTTTATTTAGTGACCAGAGTGACTGAGACACAGAATAGATTCTTTTATTCTTCGTATCTGACATTTCTGTGGGAATCTGTGTCATAGAAAAGTGGGATATATCAAGGAAGAGGAACAGTGAATAAGAGGCAGGGAAGTAAGCTAATGAGAAGGACTCATTGAAAAGCATGAGTGTAGAGTCCTCATGCACAGGTTCTTGAAGGCCAGTAGAGAAAAACCACAAAGTCATATGAATGAGGTGAAAGTTGATGGATACAAAAAGCAACACTATATATAGAAATGAATGCTGTCTATCTGTCTGCTCTTATCCAGGAATGGCTTGATTCCTTTGCACAGCACTGAGCATCATAGAGGTGGAAAAATCCAGTCTGCACCATCCATGCTGATCTGTTTGCCACTGTAAAGTCACAGAAAAATATCTAAGGAAGTAGAGTCTAAAAGTCATGTGTTTGTGTTCAAACTGGTGAAGTTGAGAAGGTAGTAATGAATAGCTGAATAATCAGAGGTTGTTTATTCAAAGAATTTTGTTTCTAATCAAAGTCTACTACAGAGGATTCTGTGTGTGAGTTGTATGTGTGTGTGTGTGTGTGTGTGTGTGTGTGTGTTCTTTATTCAATATACACACTTTAAGAAAACACTGGCATCAGATGACTCACGGTTTACTAAGCCTTTATTATTCTTTCCAGCCTGCTTAGAAGTAATTGAAAGTACATTTTTCCTTATGCTTACAAAAGCACTAAAGATTTTTCTTCGTGTGTTTTCATGCCTCCCAACATCACTTACCTGACATTTTAGTTCGGGTTCCGCTTTCCCACAAATATTTTCATGATTAAGTCTTATGAAAACTTGCTTTGTAGAGGGAGGACTTTTCACACAGGCTGCTTACAGTGTTTATGTAAATTACTTCTTGGATGCCTGGCAGATTTCTTTTCTGAGACAGGGATTCTTCCTGTTATTATTTCAGCAAAATGGGTTTGACTCTCTGATCTTTGTATTAAGTAAACACAATTCCTGTGCTGAATCCTGACAAGCCATAAGCTTGACAATGCTAAATTGCCTTTCAAGAGCAGAGAATGCTTCAAGCTGTCTTCTTTATAACAGAGATCTGTTCTCATTTCTTAACTGTTGGAGAGGAGCGGAGGTGACATCATGAGTGACTCATGAGAGCAAACCCACTGCCTTTTCCTCCCCTGCTTCTTTAACATCTCATCACATTCTCAGTCATTTTCTGACTCGTCAAAAGTGTCACCAAGGAAGGCAAGATTTAGTTCCATTCTTTACATTCCAACCAGTGCTGCAAGAATCGAGGAGAACTGTGCTCATCTTTCTAGTGTATGTGGGCATAGATACCCAGCAATTTACTCCTCTTTTCCAATTGGTTAAATTGATAAAGGGAAAGCTATCATAAGATTGAATTAAAATATCACAATTTGCTCTGTGACCTCAAGCCTCTAGGAAGACATGCATACATGTGACAAAGAGTTAAGCCAACTTCCCTCCCTCCCCTTCTCTCCTCTACTGTTCTGCCCAGCAGTGACAACAGAACAGCTGTTCAAGTGGACAGCTGCTTCCCTATCTGTCATCATAGGGCATGGCATTATGGTTTATGAATATAACAGATTTCATTTCCCAGAATTATGTGCAAGAAGATGAGTTTTCTGTAAGTAACTGAAGCTAATTTTTTTTAAAAAAAAATGTTTCCTATTGACAACCAGAATTATGTCCTCCTTGTTGCCTTCTTTCTGTGTCTCCTATACAGAGATAGCTGTGAGTCACCTGTAGTAGATGTGAGTAGCCTGTGGTAGCTGTGAGTAGCCCATGGCAGTTGTGAGTATCTTGTGGTGGCTGTGAGTAGCCCATGGGAGCTGTGAGTAGCCTGTGGCAAATGTGAGTAGCCTGTGGTAGATGTGAGTATCTGTTACATTGATATCAATGGCTCCTATGTGGCTCCAATTTAACATCAAAATGGTAACTTGTATTCTGATGTGCCAAGAACATAATTTCACAACTTAATGAACAGTACCTACTTGGTAGCTATTCTATGTCCTAGATTGATGTAGACTCTAGAGTATGTTAAATTTGATACTGTGGTGTCTTGGTAGATGATTCTGCCAAATTTACTGGGGCTGACCAGGGTTATTAAGCATGGGAGGAATACAGGTTTTGGTACAGAAATCCTCAAAAGTATGAGGGTCACTGGTAATGTCTGGAGCTCCTTTTTGTTATTATGCCTTGGTGGAAGGTATTTGGGCTTTTAACCTCCAATTGGTAGAGGCCAGGGATACTGGTAAGTCTCCCCCTACAGGCAGGTAAATGCCACCCTCAACAAAGAATGAACTGGCTGAAGATGTCAGTAATAGACAGATTGTAAGAGACAATAAATCCCAGAAACAATATAAGTGGGTGGACAAGAAGTTCTGAAAGTAATGTATTATATCTGTCAAAGTAAGTTTTGAGGGTAGAAGAGGCTTTGTGTGGTCTGCGATAGATTCAAGTATAATTTGACATGCCACTTTTTAAAAGAAATTTCCGAAAAGTTGTGACTGTTGCATGTAGAAACCAAAATTGCTACAAATAACATATGCCCAACCATTTGGCTTTAAGGCAACAACAGCAGCAATAATACACAGTACAGGTCTATGTACAAGCACTTTGTATGGACTAGTCATTGTTCTAAACATTCCCATTAGAACACTGCTATGCCTACTATTACTATAGATGAGGAAACTGTTATCTAGTGTCCTTTATTTAGAGGCTGTAGGGAATAACACTTTTATTCATTTGCTTTGACTTCAGGTTTTTTGGGTTTTTTTTGTTTTTTTTTTTTGCTGGCTCATTTTATAATTTAACTACATCATTTCTCTCTCCCCTTTCTTTCCTCTAAACACTCTCATATACCCTCTTCCCCATTGTCCTTAAAATTTACAGTCTCTTTTATTTTTGTCAATTGTTATTGAAACATATATGTATTTGTATATACATATTTTCATAAATATAACCTTTTGGGTCTAGCTTTACTCAGTTGTCCATAGCCCTTTCCATCCAGATTGTTATGTTCATTGCTGAAATCCTTGCCTTGTTCAGCTCATATTTGTACTGTCATCTTGACTATATATGTAATCTTGGACAAGTTATTTCTCTGGACCTCATTTCATCATGTGAAACATAATGCATTTGGGTTTTTTTTTTTTTTTCTGAGTAGGGTTTAAGTGAATTAGTCCTTATTAAACATTTAAATCATTGTTCTACATTAGATTGAAGTTTTGGTAGATGTCACTCAGAAAGATAAGGTTGGTGCTTCCCTGGGCCTAATGTGTCTTAAGTCGGCTTTGTATATTGGACACAGTATGAATCGCTTTGGAAGACTATTTGAGTTTGCCCATTTTGTTCCTCAATTAGCAGTGCAAATACAATCAAGTGAAACATAAATTTGGTGCTCTTTTTTTTTTCTTTGCTTTATTTTAAATTTGCCACAAGGAAATAGCCCTTTGGAAAAATGTAACATTATTTCCAGAAATTAATAATCTAATATCTAATTTAAAGAGATGTAAAAATAAATGAAAGCTGAATGTGGTGATATACATCTCCAATTTCTGTACTCATAAGGTGGAGGCAGGAGGATTGGAGGTTAAGGTCACCTGGGAGTCATATTTTAGCTGTAGTGTTTCTGATACATTAATTTAGCCTGTGTGTTTAAACACAGTGTGAAAACTATGCCTATGTATACACCTGCACATGTGAACATTTATATCCCTATAAAAATCTAGGAAGAAGGCAATGATGACATTCCATGTGTACTTGCAACCAAATATCAAACACTTCCACCTTGGATTCAAATGGGGTTTACTTTGAGACAGGTCAGGGAATACTTGTTTTGACAATGGGTGCATAATGGCTGGACTAAGATATACATGGTAATGATTGGAACCTGGAACCATCTACACACTCTCATTGGCTTTAATGAAGATAGTGTTTCCTTAGCCTAGCTTTTGCCTTAGTACAAAATGGAAGGACTGCTGGGAAATCCCTGGTGAGCAGTAGTAACTCAAGTGTGACTCAGTGATGACATCAGAGTGTAGAGTGAAACCACATACAGCACAGGCTTGTAGCCTTGTTGAATCAATAAGAGCAGTTCTGAGGCAGTAACTCTGAAGGAATCACATTTTACACAGATGCAGGGAATTTGTTACTAAGAAGGTTGGGTCATAGGATCAGTGTTTATAATATTATAATTAATATTAATCTTGGTTTCAATTAAGGGCTGGTTTCCATAATCTGATTTTGTAATGTCATTTCTTCTTATTATTCATAAGAGGAAATTTGATTTATTAATTTATTCTATTTTAATCCACACAGCTTATAATGTATTTGGTTAATGTTACAATACAGTAACTGGTACATACTTAAGGCTTCTGACTAGGTAAAATTGTTATTAGTGAGTAGATCCCTACAATTAAAAGAGGGTATTTGAATTTAGAAGCCCTGGTTTGCTCTGCATTGATTCTTTTCCTTTACTAATTCTACTTTCGCTACTAGTTAGGAATCACAAAATACATTAAATTCAGTGATGATATACAAACTTCACATTCTTCTCATAATAATGGATTCTTCTTCAAGGATGGTAACATTTACCATCTAGGACTCAATAGACTGAAGTGTGTATGGGGGGGAGATCTTGTTTCCAGAACAGTCTATGCTACACTATGAGTGATATTTTAATAAGTAAATACATGGAATACTTTTTGTTTGCCTTAAACCTAAGTGATTGATTTACTGTTGTCCTCAGAGAGTCCATGAACATGAGTAGCATTAATCTAACCAGCAGGAGAAGTTCAAGGTCCATGAAAATCTTCACCACCTTGCATTTGTTTTGCTTTTCTAGCCCACGGAACCTGCAATTTCTCACCCTTTGATCTCTATCCTCTTGTGCTGTCATCTGTATAAAGTTCAGTATGTCAAGGCCTTTTCTGAACGTCACTCTAATTTTGTGTTTTATTATAGATACTTTCAAAATGTATCTGCAAAGTCACTAGAAAAAGTATTAAAGCACCGATTTACTTTCCTATCCCAGTTCATGAATCAGCAAGTATGTTTTAGATAGGCATCCAGAATTTTAATTTTAATCAAGTTTTCCCATGAAACTGATATTACTGTCTTTGGTTTCATACTCAAGCTTGTATCCTAGTTTCTCTGCAGGACACGATTTCTCCTACCTATCTCTTGAACATAGGCCTTTCCCCTTTCCGTATGAAGTACAATTACAATTAGTATGGCTTAGTGGTTGCATTGTTCCTGAAAGCTGTCCCCATGTATCCTTCCCTTTTGTTCTCAAATGTCCTATAAAGTACCAGATTATATGAGCTGCATATAATTTTTTGGGGACTTTGCCAATGGTCTTTCTCTTTTTGTGTTATGGTTTCCAAAGTTCTTAGTGTCTTCATCATGTATATACACAATCCAAGAATCTATTACAGTCTCTCTGTCATCCCTCACTCTTAAACCCATCCTCACAACAGTTATATTCCGTAAGTTCCTCACCACACCCTGATTCTGTCCAAACTTATCTCCGACTATTCTGAGCCTTGACTCGGTGTCTTTCTTAAACAGAAGCTTCTGATTTACAAAGATGACCTCAAGTAGAGTCAATTGGGAAGTGGCATAAAAGTAATGCAGTTTCTTACTATGCCAGTCATTGGCTGGGTGTGAGTTTAGGATGTGTTCAAAGTATCAGTCAACAAGTTGAAAAGGCCTTGGATGCTAGAAGAAAAAAAAGATAGGTTGTTCTTAATATGTTGGCAAAAACTATATAGTATTACATATATAGAATGTATACCATAGACCCTTGATCAAGTAGCAAATATTGACTAACCTTTACAATCTGCCATTGATTCTTAATTGGCAACACAAATATGCCCTTAGAACACAAGGTTAAAAATCCTCCAATATTTTTCATATTCTTTTATTATATTAATTTATTTAATTGGTTTGTGTGTCAATTAACATTTGAGTGTTTTCATAACAGATCATTTAACATGGCCAGTAGGAGTCATTTAGTTGGATGCTTTGTCGACTGGTAACATATTCTATACTTAATAAAATCTGCCTGAAATATCAGAAAACAGAATCACCCACAGTCAAGCTATGAAGATCAGAGAGTGGTGACTCACACCTTCTATTCCATTACTCAGGAGACAGAGATCTTTCCGGATTTCTATGAATTCAAGGCCTAACAATCAAACAGTAATAGCTCACACCTTTAATCCTAACTGTAGGATTATGATACAGAGTTGAGCCAGAAAGTAAAATAGATGGTCAGAAAAGACATATAAGGCAGAAGGAGGCAGAAATTCATTTATTCCTTAGGAGCAACCAGTCATGCTGAGGACCCTTGAAGACAGAACTTACTCTGTTTGGCCTGAGAAGTTGGCTGGGTGAGAATTGACTGTTGTTTGTTTCCTCTTTCTGATATTCTAGCTTTTCCCCAGCATCTGGCTCTGGGCTTTCATTATATGCTAACTAAAGTTTGTGTAATAGTAGACTTAAGCATCTTATGTCTTGATAGTACAGGGGAGTTAATTTGTGAGCATGAAGATGATTGGTTTTCCTTGGTTGATTAAATGACTTTCAAGTCTAGCCATTCCCTATTCTGCACCAAGTAAACAGAATAAATGAAAACATTTTAGAAGAAAGAGTAAGACAAATAAATGGTCTTACATTAGAAGCCTGTAAATTCTAGTGTCCTTAATAACCATTAAAAGCACCATTAATGAAATGCAGTCAGATCATTAAGGAGAGAGCAGACAGCAGGTGCAAGGATTTGTCCAGTATCCAGGTAATCAGAGATGCAATCACATAAGTGTGCATTCCAATTAATAAATGGCATGGGAAATAGGGAAGAGGAGTAATTTAGGTGAATGCAGGTAAGAATATTAATAAAAATATATCAGGAGGGAAATAAAAACAAAACAGTAGAAGGAAGAGTGCAGATAAAATGACAGAGAGCTATGATTGTGAAACTCCCATTACTAATTGCAATAGAAATATGAAGAGGTAATAATTAGTGATGATGACTATATATTTAAAAATGACCACCTCACATCTGTCTCTACTGCCAGGGATCCATAATATTTAATTATACTGTGTAAAATATCTTCTTAAAAAGCCTTTGTTTATTTCTTTTTTGTTTTTTGTTTTGTTTTTTTGTCTTCTTTATTTATTTAGTATTTATCAAGAAAAACAGTAAAATGAATTTAAAATGCTGATAAGTTAACAATAACTATAAAGAAGATAAAAATCATAAGCATGACTTATCAAGGGTGTTAATGCAAATAAGATTGCTACACATATATTTACTTTGTGTTCAGCTTTCCCTCTGATTTTTTTTTCCATCCCTGTATATCATTATTCAAGGTCCTTTCCCCCTCTCGCCACATCAGGTCATTTTTTCTTCTCCACAACTCCCCATCCCCTCCCTGGGCAGGCAGCAGACAGTCCTATGGTCCCACTGACCCAATAATGCTTAGTTCAGTCTTCTCTCCTGGAAAATCCAGCTTTGTCCGCCCTCCCTCAAGAGTGAGTCTGGTGTTCCTATAGTTGGAGTGGGATCAGAAGGGTCAGTCCAGGGTGTTTCTGATCCCAAGCTGTTCAGTGGTTGTGGTTTGCAGCTTGGGTATGCTTGGCTTTTTTCTTGTTTGTTTGTTTAGAGACCACTAATGAGTGAGCACATCCCCTGCTTATCATTCTGAGTTTGTGATACCTAGCTCAGGAGGTTATTCTCCAAATCCATCCATTTGCCTGGAAATTTTAGGATATCATTTTTCCTTACTGCTGAGTAGTATTCAATTGTGTAGATGTACCACAGTTTGTTAATCCATTCTTCAGTTGAGGGACATCTAGGTTGTTTCCAGGTTCTTGCTATTACAAATAATACTGCTATGAACATAGATGAGCTAATACCTTTGGAGTGTGAATGTGCCTCTATAGGGTATATACCCAGAAGTGGCATTGCTGGGTACTTGGGGAGATTGATTCTCAATTTTCTGAGAAACCACCATATTGCATTCCAAAGGGGCTGAACAAGCTTACACTCCCACCAACAATGGAGGAGTGTTCCCCTTGCTCCACAACCTCTCCAACATAGGCTGTCATCTGTGCCTTTTATCTTAGCCAATCTAACAGGTATTAGGTGGTATCTCAAAGTTGTTTTGATTTGCATTTCTCTGATGGCTAAAGATGATGAGCACTTTTTCAGGTGCCTTTCAGCCATTCGTAGTTTCTCTGCTGAGAATTCCCTTTTTAGATCTGTACCCCATTTTTTGATTGGGTTATTCAAGG
This sequence comes from Sigmodon hispidus, assembly GCA_004025045.1. Taxonomy (NCBI): domain Eukaryota; kingdom Metazoa; phylum Chordata; class Mammalia; order Rodentia; family Cricetidae; genus Sigmodon; species Sigmodon hispidus. The sequence continues at coordinate 30,945 of PVIH01016758.1, forward strand.
TTTTGGGCTCTAGATTCTTGAGCTCTTTATATATCTTAGAGATCAGTCCTCTGTCACTTGTAGGGTTGGTGAAAATCTTTTCCCATTCTGTAGGCTGGCGTTTTGTCCTATTGACAGTGTCCTTGGCTTTGCAGAAGCTTCCTAGCTTCAGGAGATCCCACTTATTGATTGTTGGTCTTAGTGTCTGTGCCACGGATGTTATATTTAGGAAGTGGTCGCCTGTGCCAATTTGTAAAAGTATATTTCCCACTTTCTTCCTATCAAGTTCAAAGTGGCTGGGTTTAAGTTGAGGTCTTTGATCCACTTGGATTTGAATTTTGTGCAGGGTGACAGGCTCAGATCTATTTGCATTTTTCTACACATTTCCATCCAGCTATGCCAATACCATTTGTTAAATAGACTATCTTTTTTCCATTGAATGTTTTGGGCCTCTTTGTCAAAGACCAGGTGTTTATAGGTTTTTGGGTTAATGTCTGGATCCTCAGTTCTATTCCATTGGTCCACAAGTCTGTTTTTATGCCAGTACGAGGCTGTTTTTATTACTGTATCTCTATAATATAACTTCAAGTCAGGGATGGTGATACCTCCTGAGGTTCTTTTGTTGAGTAAAATTGTTTTGGTAATCCTGGCTTTCCTGTTATTCCAAATGAAATTGAGTATTGTTCTTTCAAGGTCCAAAAAATATTGTGTTGGGATTTTGATGGGCAGTGCATTGAATCTGTAGATTGCATTTGGCAGAATTGCCATTTTTATATTAGTACTTTCAGAGATCATACATTTTATTTTAGTGAAAGTTATAAAATTGAAATGCCTATAAATAATTTTGTTAGACTATAGTGTGTTTTTCTCAAGCAACAGTCTTTTAATGTCTGTTTTCAAATTATATATTTATTTATGTTTTGCTTATATGTATGAGTGTACACCTGCCATGCTTGCATTTGGGGTTCAGAGAGCAATGTAAGGAGTTGGTTCTCTGTCTTTAATATATGAGGTTCAGGGTTCAAACTCAGACTGTCAGGCCTTGTAAGAGTTACCTTTATTCACAGAAAAATATTTCTGCTCCAACATATTGTATTTTTTAAAAAGTAAGTTGGCAACTTTAATAAGGATTTCAATATAATTATATTTTCTCTTCTTCTTTCTGTATCAATAATAAAACACTCCGACAAAATGGAAATAAGGAGAGGAAAAGGTTTAGAAGGGTTTAATTTCCTGGTTTTAGTACATCCTTGAAAACTGAGCAACAATGTAAGGAAAAACTCAAAACAGGATCCCTAGAGAAATGCTACTTATAATCTCACTCACAAGCTCATGTTTAACTATCTTTCTTATAAAGCCCAGGACCCAATTTTCTAAACAATTGTCACACTGATTTTCAAAGTGAGTGTACAAGTTTACATTCCTACTAGCAATGGAGGAGTGTTTCCCTTACTTCACACCCCATCCAGCATAGGCTGTCATCAGTGTTTTTGATCTTAGCCATTCTGACACATGTGAAATGGTATCTCAAAGTTGTTTTGATTTGCATTTCCCTGATGGCTAAAGGGGTCAACATCATGATGAAGAAATTCACAGAGACAGTTAACTAGAGCTACTGGAAATTCAGTAACTGAAATGACAGCAGGAGAACCTGTATAGGAGTGAACTAAGCCCTCTGACTGTAAATGACATGACATGGGCAGTTTTAGGGGCCTCTGGCAGTAGGATCAGAATTTATTCCTAGTGTATGAACTAGCCTCTTATGGTCCCATTATCTATAGAGGAACACCTTGCTCAGCCTTTGTACTGGGGTTAGGGACTTGGTCCTACCTCAACTGGATATGCCATATTGCATTGACTTATAGTCCTTACCTTCTCTGAGGAATAGATGGGGAGATGGGGTGGAGGTAAGCTGGGGGAGGACTGGAAAGAGGGGAGGGAGGAAAGAATAGTTTTGGGCAAGTTAAAAATAATTTTAAAGTTGAGTGTCAAGGGTTAGGAAAATTGAGAGCAAAAATTGGAGGAGTGAACATGTTTCAAAGTATATCACATGAAATTTTCAAAGAATTAATAAAATGTATCTATATATGAAGGAAAATAATATGCTAACAATTTACAATTAACCATATCTGCCTATAGATGAATTGTGATATATTCAAAATGAATTTACATATTTACCACTAAAAACAAACAAACAAAAAAAATCAAAAAAGTAAAGCCCAGGACCACCTGTACAGAGAATGGTGATGACCACAGTAGGCAGGGCTTTTTAAAAATCATTTCACATTCATGACTCCCCCTCCCCTTACAGACCAATATTCAAAGGTTAGTCTGTACAAGCAAACCCTCAATTGAGATTACCTTCTTGATTGACTCTAGGCTGTTGGTAGGGACCAGTTAAGGATAACTAGACATAATTTTTTTGGTACAATGTAAAATTTCTGCAGGTACAAATGCTTTTTAAAATCCCCCACAAAATCTATTAAAAAGAAATTAGTTATTTTTAACATGCCAACCATAGTTTTCCTTTCCTCTTCTCATTCAACCCTCACCTTCTACCCACCCCACCCCACCAGCCACTCCTCAAAGAGAATATGGCCTCCCATGGGGAATCAACAAAGTCTGGGATACCAGGTTGAAGCAGGTTCAAGCCTGGAGCTGCCCCCGGTATCAAGGCTGAGCGAGGTACCTCTCTATAGGAAATAATCTTCAAACAGCCAGGTCATGCACTAGGGCTAAACTCTGGTCCCACTGCCAGAGGCCTCACCAACTGCTCAAGCCACATGACTGTCATCCACATTCAGAGGACCTACTTCTGTCCCATGCATGTGGAACATGGTATATTAACATGGCTATCCCCAAAGCAACAAACAGCCACCTGCTTCTGTTACCAAAGTGCTGGCATTAGTCACAACTAGATACATTCCAATTGCATTTCATCATTAGATCATTTAATTCAGATTGTGTTCATATATGCATGCGTTTTAGTAAGCTTTTTCTGTATTATGTTTCCATTCTACCCCCTCAAACTGACCTCCATTTTAGCTGTTTTTTTCTGCCTTCCCTCTTTGTGCCCTTCTTCCTGACCCACCATCACTTGATTATCCCATTTCAGCCCCACTATTCTTTCATAAATATCTATTCTATTTTATTTTTCAAGGCAGGTATATGTCCCACCATGGTCCCTTACTTTATACCTAACCAATGTGGAAATATGGATTCTAACATGGTTATAATTGACTTAATTGTCTGTGCTCACATCTGCTTTAGATGAGTGTTCTGAAACACTAGTTATTATTTTGTATGTTTCATAACACTTGAACTATTTACTCTCAAAAATATAAATATAGTAGAGATATCTATAGTAACTATGCTGAATGTTTTTACTATGGTTATATGAAAACAGTTTTATTAACACCCCCCACCCAGTGACCAAGAACTTCCTGTCTTTCTTTGTTTCTTGTCTCAGGCAGCCAATGTTCTATTATTCCTTTATGAGATTGATATTTTCCAATTTCAAATAGACAGGGCTTGTTTAGAGATGAGGTGACTTTGAATACATTCACCTAGGCAGCTCTGTCCCTAGTTGCAGGGTATTATTTCTTTTCTTCAGGAGCCCAGCCTTGATGCAAAAGAATGTGTTTGCCTCCAGCTATAGACTTCTAAACATTGTTCTGTGACATTGACATTCTTGGTTTTGTCTTCAGCTGGAATATCGATCTATGGCAGGAAGTAGAACTTCTTTGAAGAACTGACCAACTTCAACCTAATCTTTTTTCTTTCTGCTTCAAAGCATCAAAAGGATTTTAAAATATCTGATGAATTTCACACTTGTAATAATTATCTATCTCTCAGAAAACGACATTTCATATAAATATAACATGTCCTATAGGAAAACATGTTTCCCAAAGAAAACTGGAGAAAGTCAACTTTAATTGTTTGTTTTGCATAGTGTGTTTATGACCTGACTCATGGATAAAATCTGATTTCTCATTCTGGTGCCTGTCTTAAATCTATTGTCAAATATTCTAGTAGATTTTTAGGGAGAAAACCACACTGATATGTTTCTAAGAAGAGAAAAACAATAATAACTGTACCAGGCTTTTTCTGAACCAGCCAGCCAGCAAATCATAACACAGAGACTTCTTATTAATTATAAATGCTTGACCCCAGACCTTTAATAACTTAATTAAAAAATGAGTTTCAGAACTAAAAAGGAAATTCTCAGCAGAAGAATTAAAAATGACTGAAGGCACATGAAAAGTGTTCAGCATCTTTAGCTATCAGAGAAATGCAAATCAAAACAGCTTTGAGATACCACCTTACACCTGTCAGAATGGCTAAGATTAAAGGCACAGATGACAGTCTATGCTGGAGAGGTAGCAAAGCAAGGGGAACACTCTTCCATTGTTGATGGGAGTGTAAACTTGTTCAGCCACTCTGGAATGCAGTTTGGTGATTTCTCAGAAAACTGGGAATTCACTCTCCACAAGGATCCTGCAATACCACTTTTAGGCATATACCCTAAAGATGCACATTCGCACCCCAAAAGCATTCGCTCAACTATGTTCATAGCAGCATTATTTATAATAGCAACAACCTGAAAACAACTTAGATGCCCCTCAACTGAAGAATGGATTAGCAAACTGTGGTATATCTACATAATGGAGTACTACTCAGCAGTAAGAAAAAATGATATTCTAAAATTTGTAGGCAAATGTATGGATATGAAGAATATTCTCCTGAGCAAGGTATCACAATCTCAGAAAGATAAGCAGGGGATGTATTCACTCATTAGTGGACTTTAAAAAAAAATAAAAAGAGAGAGATGTCATTGTACACAAGAACTCAAGGCTAGAACATAGCTAAATGACACAGTGCTTCACTTCTGCATTGATGGCCTCTGGCAGGGGTGTTGGTTAGGAAATACTTGTTTTTTGTTTGTTTGTTTGTTTGTTTTTTTAAGGTTCTGGTCACAGGGAGTTTAATTATGCTCCAGTAAGTAAATGAACAGCGTGAATGGGCAGTTTTGTAAATGGGGAGATCATAAGAGTAGGCATGAATCTGAGGGATCTGATAATGCAGTTTGATGGGGTGCATGATGTAAAATCACCAAATTATATATATATATATATATATATATATATATATACATACATATATATAACTTTTTAAAAAAAAATAAATGCTTGACCTTAGCTTAGGCTTGTATATAGCCAGAATTTTTTCAAAACTTAACCCATTTCTATTAATTCATGTGCTGTCCTGAGGTCTGTTTAACTTATATGCTGATCATTTTGTGTTTCTATTTCCTCAGTGTCTGGCTGGTTGGCTGGCTTCCCTTTTCTCTCTGTACTTCAACTCTGTCTACCCTTCTTTTTCCTAGCTATCATACTTCAGCCCTTTCTTAGAGCAATCAAGCAGGTAAAGTGATAAGGCAACACATCTTTACATAGTTAAAAAATACAGCATAAATACGAGCAATACACCTCTACCTAATCAAACAAAGGTAGCATAAACAAATGCAACAGTCTTTACATAGTTAAATAATATTGTATTCTTCACACAATTTGAAGGTTTATTGGAAAAATCAAGATCATTTTTAATATATTTAGGGATAATTGTATTTTTTAATTGTGGTACAATATTGGAGAACTGGCTATTATAATTATTGAAACAGTTTCTAAAACTCTATGAAAATAATCTTGGTCTCCTGTAATGTAAGCCATTTGTATCCTGTACTTTGAATAAATTTTACATTTTTTATTTTCTTCAACATTTCTTTTGAGAATTTTATGGATTAGTACCATATTTATATAATTTCCAACTAATCTTCCCCCTCCTCAGTTTTCCTCTTTCCAAATTCATGGCATCTTCTTTATTAACATTATTGTTTTACACACATTATATGCAACCCACTGAGTACATTGCTCTCTCTATATTTATTAAAAAATGAGGACTTGGTATGGGATAGTCTATAAGAGCAGTCTGATAAGTAGAGTAGATCAGGTATTAGATAGAATACCAGTATTTGAACACAAAGTAAATGAATTAGAGCAACAAGCAAAGAGAATGGGGGAAACAAAGGATGGGAACACTCAGGAACTATAGAATACTGTGAGGTAACCAAGTATTCAAATTATAGGCAGAAATGGAGAAAAAACAAAGGTCATATCACGGACAAGGTCTTCAACAGGGTCATGGAAGATAATTTTCTAAAGTTAAGAAAATATATAAATATATAGCTTCAGGGAGCACATGGAACTTTACATAGGCCAAGTTGGGAAAAATCTTTCCTCATAGTATATCATAATTTATATTTATATACACATATGTATGTGTAAATATATAAAACAAAGAGGGAGAACTTAAAATTTCAAAAAAAAATTCCAAGTAATACATGAAAAATTACTTATAACAATAATGACTGGTTTATTGGTGGGAATTTTAAAAGCCAAAGGAATTTCGAGGAATATAATTCAAGTTCTAAAGATGTGATGCCATGCTAGATTGCTGTACCTGAAATTTCTGCCATGGTTGAAGGAAAAAGGAAAATAAAAACTTCGTGGTATAAATAAACTACACAAATGTATATCCACCCCTTTTCTTTCATAGCTTAATATCATTTGTGCACTGGTCATTTAGAAAATATCTATACAGCTAAATATGTATCTTATGACAATGGCTATTTCATTCATAATTTAAAGTACTCTGTTAATATTGCTCTCAAACTCAACAAATTCCCTGACTATCCAGCAAGTTTAACTAAGCTGATGTAAGATTTTCCAATTCTAATTTTCTTATGAAAGCTTAAAGTTTATCACTAGTAGAAAATCCTGTCAACTGCAATCCTTGAACTGACAGGTTCACTTTGTTCATTTGCAACCAGATTTCTGCCAAAAACTGAACTCTGAATAACTGTTCTTGTCTGTCAGTTTTCTCTTAAGTAAAAATAGTATTCTCTCAAGAATAGGAGTCTGTTCATCTTGCACTCAAAACAGTTGTATAAGCAGAAGGCAGACAGTGTACTTGTGAGGGCAGCAGAAGATAAGACTGACCCATTCTGTTACAAAAAAATAAATATAATGTATGTATTGGATAGGAAGAACCTAATACTACTAGAACTCCTTTGTCATAGGTTCTCTAAAGGAAAATAGGATTTTTTCCTTCTTATGTCATTTTTTTAAAATTTAAGATGTTTACTTTTAAAATAAGAATTTCATATGTGAGTAGTGTATCTATATGACTTCTAACGCTTTTGGTCGTCTTTAGGCCACTTTCTAGGTGTCCTCAACTTTCTCTCAAATTCATAGTCTCTCTTTATTATTATTGCAGTATATATATATTATTGTTATATATAACAAAATAATGAATAAATATATATTACATTTACATGTGCATGTACATATGTAATCTATGTATAAAATAGATATACATATGTATTGCATATGCATACATAAGAAGATCTGCTGAGTCCATTTAGTGTTGCTCTTATGTATTTCTGAATGACACTTGTAAAGCTTTTCTCTACAGAAAACTGGTCCTTGCTCTGTCAGTATCTATTAATTACATATAGCTCTTCATCTGGAGAGGGGAGCCCTGGGAGATGTTTCTAATCTGTGTTGCAGTGTCAGCTGATACTGACCTTGTGCAGATCTTGTTCAGATGAGCATATTGTTGAGATTTCATTGATACAGCTTTTCTGACATTTATAAAAGGCCCTTTCTATAGTAGATGTTTTGGTCTTCTTATTCTCAATATTTATGTCCCCTATTGCACAATATTTGAGTCTTAGATGTAGGAGTTGTGTTGTAAGTTGATTTAAACTACACATGTGTACATGACCATGAGAATGCAAGAGATTCAAGCACAGATTAAACTTTTTATTATTTTATACTAAGGAATAAATAAGAATACCTATCATGGAAACAAATTTATCCATATGTGAAAGGCCAAATGATATTTAGAAACTTTACAGAACTATTATAATATATGTTAAATCTTCTGAAGAACACTCAGGGATACCCAAAAGACTATGACTCAAACATGGAGATGTATGTGTGTGTGTGTTATACTACAATATATGTATGTATGTGTGTTTTAATATAGGTATAACACAGTATAAATATTGTTTATGCATAATAAGCTGTTTAGTTCTCAGAGATTCTGTGGCAATAGTAACCCTTTTAACTCTTGAGGAGAGGGTAACTTGAGTTAATAACAAACATGATAATGCAGATAATAATAAATAAAACAAATTTTCCATGATGCTCTGACACTGTAGTCTGAGATTTTACTACAGTCCTATATTGCACTAAAAGAAGAATAAAGCTTTGAAGATGCATACCTGAGAGGAGGACCCATGAATACATTTCAAGTATAGTTCATGATCATGACTAGGAGGTCACTGCCTATGACATAAGGAATTTGAGGAAGAAGAAAATGTAGTATCTAGTTACTAATATGATGAAGAAGGAGAAAAACATGACTTGGGACTATGCTGTTAAGCTAATGAAATAGCAAAGTACATGAAAACAGATGCTATGTATTGAGCAAAAGAAAGATCAGTGGGTTTAGACAGCTGAGAAACCTTACAAGTGGGGTCACAATATGGACTCTTCTCTACAGGGGAAAAAGTAGAGTGATAAAGAAAGGCTTTAAAGAGGATTGTAACCTTTTGTATATCACCACAGCAACTGAAACCCTCACAGGACAATATCTGTATACATACAAGTTAAAGAGTTTTGAGTTTTCTTTCTGCACATATCTTTCTGAAGTTGAAAAAGTTACACCAACATTTTTCTTCAGCAGTTTCAAAAAGTGTTGTGGAGGAAAAATGCAAGAAGCAGAAAAATCTTCAGTCCAAGGTTACGAACTTATATGACCTTTCAGCACCTTGAGACATGTATATTTAGAGTAAACAGCTGATAGGTTGATTCTCTTAATTGTATGTAAACTTGTCATAATTATATATTCCACTAACCCTGGATTAGCCAGGGAGTCAGATTCTGCTTATGGAGTGTTTATCACACAGGTGCTCTGTCTTTCTCCCCTTTTAATCTTCCTTCATTTTTTCTTCAGAATAAAAGTTCCATGACTACTATTTTAAAGCTTCAGATTCTTAGTGACCTAATCATTTCATATCTATTGACTATTCTATTTCATTTAAATTCAGATTTAAGAACTTACTTTTTACAATTACATTTAACTGACCTTCACAAATGCACCTTCACACTCTAGCTTGCACTATAGTTTTCAAAGGTTTTATAAGACTTATGCCATGATTTTTCCAACATAAAGATTGTGCATACAATAAGAACTTGCTCATTGTTTCCTGACTGCCTATAGTATTACTAGTATAGTTTCCACAGGTTATCTTCCTTTAATTCTGTTTGCATTATTCAGTTTCAGTCCCAAACATATAACAGTTATTTGTCCTGTAATACTAACTGTTGTGGGATATTTTTGTGTGAAAATATATTGCTGTAGTTGGTGTAATAAAAAGCCAGATTGCCAATTGCTAGGCAGGAGGTATAGGTGAAACTTCCATGCATAGGCATAGAGAGCAGAAGGGAGAAGAAATAACTTAGGCACAGGAAGATGCAAATGAGACATGGAGGAGAGAGTCAGGCATACAAAATGAGAAAAAGCCATGAGGCACAATGAAGATTAATATAAATGGGTTAATTTAAGTCATAAGAGCTAGTGGAACAAGTCTAAGCTTAGGCCATGCTTTCATAATTAAGAAGAATTTATTGTGTTGTTATTTGGGAGTTGGCAGTACAGAGAAAGACTCACTACAATTAATCACACATCCCCTTTGGCTTCTAGAGAGTTCTTTGTTGATTTCACACTTAACAACACTCCTATCCAGTTTCTTCTCTGCCTTTTGAATGTTCATCATTCTCTTTTCCTGCCTTGCTTCTGTTATGAACCTTAGCAACAGTATCTTAATTTTTTTTTTTTCATTTTTGAGTTCTTGTTTTTTGTTTTTTTTTTTTTTCTTTTCAGGGGGGAGGGATTGGTCTAGTTCATGAAGAAATATCTAGAAAATGTTTATTTTGTATCCTTTAAAATTTGCCTTTTGTTCTGGTAAGATTGTTCAGTTGTTAAAGATGCTTATGACCAAGCTTGAAATGAATCCCCAGGACCCACTTTGTGGCAGAAAATAACAAGACCAGGCCAGTGTCCTTTGCCATAGGGACATCAGTGTACATGCTTGTGCATCTGTGCAAAATAAATAAATTTTCTAAGTTATGGCATGCCCAATTTCACATTTTTCTGCTACCTGTCACTTTTTAAAATCTCTCTGAACTCTGCTCTTAAAATTTTAAAAAATGATTTTAAAAATTAGGAAACAGCTACTTCTTACATTTACCAGACCCAAGTTGCTATACATATTGTAGTGGACTCCAGAGCAAGGCCAAGCCAATCATATTCTCCTGGAGACCTTGCCTTTTGACCTGTCATGGTTTTTTGATTTGGGAGGAATTAAATCCAAAAGCCATAAGGAAGGTCAGTTTGTACACCATAAAATTGAAGGAGTTTTCCCAAAGGACGGTAGGACAAGTAAGGGGCATGGCATTAGGGTATTTTTTGAAGAACCAGGGAAGCACCTCTATTTTGATCAAGTCCCTAAACCCAACTTGAAAAAGGCCTGAGGTTCACTGACATAGGTTCCAAAAGAACTTTTTGACTCAAAAGTACAAAGTCAAAATGTCCTAGCACAGGAGATAGCAGAGATAGCCTAGGGCCATCTGATAGCAACTGATAAATCACAAAATGTCCCAGCGCAGAAGATAATCTGTAAAGAAAGTTTTGGCAAACAGCCAATTAAGATAATGGAGGAATTCTGGAATTCTCTAAAAACAAGCTAATTGGAATTGTATCCATATTGAGACCTCTAATTGATGTGTAATTCTGTGGATTTTGCCTTTAAAAACTCAACTTGCAGAGGGGCAGGTATCTTCTCCAGCCATTAATGGGACAGTGCACTGGACAGGTTCCCTGCTGAGGCTTGAATTTCTTTCCAATAAACCTTGCTTTTGTATTTCAGAGAGTTCATGTCTCTAGTGGTCTTTTTAGGGTTCTCACAACTATGGCGCAAAAATTGTCTTGATTTCTAGTAGATATAAACAGGGATCAGCTGACTGTGGGCAGTATCATACCTAGGTATATAGACCTGGGCTGTTAAATAAAATTAGCTGAATGTGAGCATTGAAGAAAGTCAGCAAACAGCTAAATTGCTCTATAGGCCCTGCTCAAGTTCCTATTCTAAATTTTCTCAACAATAAGTATGACTAAGAAGTATAAATCAAATAAATCATTGCTTCCCTAAGCTGCTTTTGGTTGTGGTATTTATCAAACAAACATAAAATAGAATTTGGATCCTCTGTGTGTACAGAATGCCTGCTTTCCTGTGGTATGTGTAGTGTGTTTGTGTGTGTTGTGTGTATGGTTTGTGTGTATGGTGTGGGATATGTATGTGTGTATGTGTTATGGGGTATATGTGTTTGCATGTGTGTGGTGTGGGGTATGTGTGTTTGTGTGTGCGTATGGTTTATGTGTATGGTGTGGGATATGTATGTTTGTGTGTGTGTGGTATGGAGTATGTGTGTTTGTATGTGTGTATGGTTTGTGTGTATGGTGTGGGATATGTACGTATGTGTGTGTGTGGTGTGGGGTATGTGTTTGTGTGTGTGTGTGTGTGTGTGTGTGTGCTTGCCCTGAAAGCAACAGGACAAGGTTGGGTGTGGTTGTATCTTTCTACTTTCAACAGGACAGATTTTTGTTGGTGTTTTCAAGCTGCTGGGGACTCTTTCATATCTACCTTCTGTCCCCTATAGGAGCATTATTTCATTCAGACCAATTTTTATGGACCTTGAGGATTCAAATTCAAGTGCTCACACTTGCATGACAAATGCTTTACACACTGACCCATTTCCCCAGCCCTGTTATTGTCAGTCACATGTTTTTAATCACAGTAGATGACATCTTCCTCTTTCCAGAAACAGACAGTCTAGAGTTATTCAAAGATAATTTTCTTATGAAGCTGTGAGGCTAAAGGGAAAACTTAACTGAGATTTATTTTCTTATTAATTTCTTCCTAGTTGTAAAGGGTGACATTGGAGAGTGGAGAAGTATGCTTTTATACTTTATGTCATATTCTTATTTGTAGCATATAGCTCAATATACAACATATAAAACAAATCAATAACAATGGAATGTGATATTCCAAGTACATTGAGAGCAGGAACAAGTACATTTTAATTGTTTTTTTTATAAATTTTTGTCTATTTGGAAGAAAAGGCACAAATCTAAGGGAGTATTGATAGTTTCTGTGGATGAGAGTTTAGCAAATCCTCATGAAAAATAATGAAGAGTAAAGAGACTCCAAAATAAAACAGACATGACCACAAGCTGAAATGTAACTTTCCTTCTATCTGAGAATTTCTCATTAGTATCATTTACTTCTATATTTGCATAGAAGGTCAATTTAAGGAAATATTTCTAAGCGAACATCAGAATTAGAATAAAATTGCAACTTTTTAAAATCATTTTCTGTTTAATTATATTCAAATTAATCAAAACAACCAAATTTTATTTAAAAAGAATATATACACAAATATTTAATTAAATTCTCCTACATTTTATGAGATACATTTTCATAGAACACTTCATCTTTTTCTTCTTCTTCAGCTTGTTTTGAATTTTTTCTTTCAAGAATTAAAAACAATTTTGGCATTTCTCCAACATATTTAGTTGTTAGGCCATTGTCAGAGTTTCTAAAATAATAATAGACCTTCCAAATTTAATTATTATTAAATGAATAAATTTTTAAATTTATTAATAGAAAAAATAAATTAAGTAATAAGTCAACTTAAATTTAAGTGAAAAAATGTCATATTTTGGTCTTCGGAAAAGTCATTAAGTTTGTCAATCTGTCATGGAGTTATTCAGATGAACCAAATTGCTTCATAGTTTCCTAGAAAAATAATCACTGATCACTGATTCATAACAATCCTTACACATAGTTTTTTTTTTAAAAAAAAAAATAGAAATTCTAATAATTAGCCTTGGGTGATCCATTTGGTAAATATTTTCAGGGAAAAAATGTTATATATATTTCAATTCTGAAATCTTTCTTAATGTTACATTTTACTATGTGGTAGCCAGTGTTACCCACTTGCATGTTTCAGGTAAATGCTTCTAGTATAATGGCAAAAATAAGCTTAGAGATGACATTTGTCATACACGTTTTTTATCACTTACTGAAAATACACCATATTGACTGAAAATACATCACACTATGTTTTCAGTAAATTAAATTACTTTATTTTTAATGAGTCAACAATGATGAAAAACTGCTCGTACTATAAAAAGAATGCAAAGAAAATGAAACAAAAATAGTTAGAAAAAAGGTCAACTAAAATATAGCTGGGTACCTGGGAATAAGGCTTGATGGGTCAGAGGAGAGCCATTGCTAAGTATAAGGAGCTGAGTTTGAATCC
>PVIH01016759.1:0-44431 GCA_004025045.1 Sigmodon hispidus
ACACACACACACACACACACAAAAAAAAAAAAAAAAAAAAAAAAAAAAAAAAAAAAAAAAAAAAAAAAAAAAAAAAAAAAAAAAAAAAAAAAAAAAAAAAAAAAAAAAAAAAAAAAAAAAAAAAAAAAAAAAAAAAAAAAAAAAAAAAAAAAAAAAAAAAAAAAAAAAAAAAAAAAAAAAAAAAAAAAAAAAAAAAAAACCTGGTAATGAAATATAAACACACTCGTTGTCCAATGAAATTGAATTGAAGACCCAAATCATTAACCCACACACATATGAATACAAGATTTTTGACAAAGATGTCAAAATATTCAGTGGGAAAAAAAAGATAGTATCTTCAACAAATTGTCTTGGCATAACTGGATGGTAGTGTGTAAAAAATGCAAATATATCTAAGCCTAACTCCATGCACAAAACCCAAATCCAAGTGGAACAAAGACCTCAACATAAGACCCTCTACTCCAAACTTGATAGAAAAGAAAGTGGGAAATACCCTCCAAAGCATTGGCACAGATGGCCACTACCTAAATATTACTTCAGTAGCACAGACACTAAGAACAGCCATCAATGAGTGGGATTTCCATCTCCTGAAACTGAGAATCTTCTGTAAAGCAAAGGACACAGTCATTAAAACAAAATGAAACCTATAAAATGGGAAAAGATTTTCACCAACCTTACAAGTGACAGAGGACTGATCTCTAAAGAATATAGAAATATAGAGAATTCAAGAAACTATAGCCCAAAGTCCTAAATGATCCAATCAAAAACTGGGGTTCAGAACTAAAAAGGAAATTCTCAGCAGAATTACAAATGGCTGAAAGACACTTGATAAGTGCTCAAAATCTTTAGCCATCTGAGAAATGCAAATCAAAACAATTTTGAGATACCACACCTGTCATAATGGCTAAAATCAAAACCACAAATGACAGCCTATGCTGGAGAGGATATGGAACAAGAACACTCCTCCATTGTTGGTGAGAGTGTAAATTTGTTCAGCCACTCTGGAATGCAGTATGGAGATGTCTCAGACAACTGGGAATCAATCTCACCAATGATCCAGCAATACCAATATTGGGCATATGCCCTAAAGACACACATTCACGCCCCAAAAGCATTAGCTCAACTATGTTTATAGCAGCATTATTTGTAATTGAAAGAACCTGGAAACAACCTAGATGCCCCTCAACTGAGGAAGGGATTAACAAATCCTGGTACATCTACACAATGGAGTACTACCTAGCAGTAACAAGAAATGATATACTAAAATTTGCTGGCAAATAGATGGATTTGGAGAATATTCTCTTGAGTGAGTTCTCATAAACCCAGAAGGTTAAACAATAGATGTACTCACTTATTAGTGGACTTTAAGGCGAAACCTTCTTTTTTCTTTGAAAGATGATGAGTGAATGAAATAACTTAAAACACACACACATGCACACACACACACATAAACACACACAAAACAAAGTAAAACTTCTGTTTTGACTTTAGAACTGTTGCTTAGCAAAAATTTATGGTGGCCACAGTGTATCTGTGGGCAATAGCTGTGTCCTACTGTGCTTTCTTTATTTGTAGCTGAGCCTAACCTGGCTGGAGAAGCTTTAGATTTTATTTTTTATGTTTCGTGTATTTTAGCGAAAAGAGAAGCTTTTTGGGGGATTTTTTTTGTTATGTGTTCTGAATGTTTTTCTTGTTTATGTAATGTTTGTTATTGATTTTCAAAAAAACAGTAAGAGTGTGAAAACAAACAAATAAAAAGTTAATTATTCTGTTTTCTGTTATTTTTCTCAAAATGATGTATAAGCATTCTTTGTGTTTTTATTAGTCAAATGAATTGAGGTGGCCATCATCAGAATGGATATACATTAATTACATTCTAGGAAAACACAGATGCACAATTTTACAATAAAAATGACCATTTGTTTTGTTTTTAAATACACACATTATCTCTTGAGATATCTTAAGCCTAGTCAAAAGAGAGTTACAAGCTTAGATATATTAGAGAATAACAACATTTTTATTACAGATTTTCTAAATGTTTTGCTTAAGTTAGGCTATAGTTTGTGATTAATATCATTTAAGGTTAATATCAGCTACAATGGTCAAGTCTATAATTTAGTGAAGGCTTCGCTTTTATAGAAGTGCTTTATGACTTTAGTCTGCCCTATCATAAATGTCTAGTATTTTCCAGATACTATGAGTTGACCTTCTATCAGCTTTAATTCATTTAATCTCATTTTGAACAGTATGAAACTAAGTATAATAGTATTATTTTTGTGGATAACAGTCTACTTTATTTGATTTTTCAAACTAACAAAAGTTTTCTCTGTGGTTTCTTCTTTATTTTGGAACTAATCCCTAAAAGTATTGAACCAGATTTTCTCTTACTATGGTGTATTCTCAAATTTAAGTTGTATGAACAATATGGCAAATTCCATAATTCAGTCAAACAAACAAAAGTGAAAGAGAAGACAAGCAGGTATAAACATGTTTTGGAAACAAGTAATGCTTTGCCAAAAAATGCAACTATAATGGAAGTTAATAAATCATTTGAGTAAAAGTTGGAGCAAATACTTCACTCATGGAGTTGGTGACTCTCAAGGTTTGGTGAAAGTAGGAAGGTTTTATGTGGTGGAAATGCTCTCTACTGTAAATAAAGGACCTGTTTTGGTCTATGCGCAGCACCGTACAAGTGGGTGCAGGATCAGAGGACAGACAGGTAGAGGAAGGGAGGAGTTAGCCAGTCTCCATCTGACCCCTGAGGAGGAAACATGTAAGGAATCCAGGTGACTGCGGGCTGGGCAATGTGGCAGATAGATTACTAGAAATGGGGTTAATTAAAATGAAAGAGCTAGCTAGTAATGTGCTTAAGACATCGGCCAAACAGCATGAAATTAATATAAATTCCTGATTCATTTCTTTGCAGGACAGAAGCCGACGCAGGCCAGGTCTGAACCTCCAGCCCAAATGGGTTTGGGAAACCTTCTACAACAGTTTTAATTGTGTTCATGTAAATGATGTAACAGAGTAAAAGTTATATTTACTATACACTAAAAACATTGCTTAAAATTTTTAAGAATTGATAAAAGGATTGTTTACATTAATGTTTAAAATTTACATATCCAAGCAGATATGTAAATGATGATGTGGGTATATAAGTACTTCACATGTATGTAGAGAAATATGGACTGTGATTTATATCATTGATATTTGTTTTTACAAGATGATAAGACTCATATTTACCTTTCAAATGTCCTTTATTTTATTTTATGTGTGTGTGTCTGTGTGTTTGGCAGTCCTTATTAGAACAATTATTGCTCTTTTATGTAATGAATGTTTACCTGTTAGATTTACTGTATGTTCTTATGTATCAGTTTCCTTTGCTATTTTATCAACTTCTCATAATTAAACTTTGCTTTGAATATCACAGATTATACAGATGATAAAAATAATTCTATTAATAATAAACTACTTAAATCAAATAGTAAGACTGAAGGGAAAAATCTCTCCTTAGAGAGTATACTGAGGCTTTTGCAGTGATTTCTGTGTTATAAGTATAGATAAATGTTGCTAACTAGAAGTTTGACATAGAAGCATTTTAATATGCTTAAATCATTCATTAGAGTAGGTGGAACTAGACAAAACATATTCTACAATGATGTCCATATCCTTGTTTCCATGTTTTTTAAAAATAGTATTGCATGTATTTGATTCCTGGGCTTCAGAGGCAGAGACAGGTGGATCTTAATGGCTTGAGGCCAGCATGGTCTACAAAGTGAGTTTCATGGTAACAAGGACTGTTACACAGAGAAACCCAGTTCTGAAAAACAAAATAAAAATTATTATTGAATCACTTAAAGTGATAGCATCACCAGTAAAGATTCTACTTTCCAAAAAAAAAAATCATAGATGCAATTTTATAAAGAAAATACTGTTCATACCTTCTGTAACTAATAATCAAATATATTGCATAGGTTGAAAGTTCCTCTTTCAAATTTTGAAAGAGGTAGAGAAATACAGTACGATCACATGTTATTATAATATACAAACAAGAGAGAGACAGAGAGACAGAGAGAGGAGAGAGAGAGAGAGAGAGAGAGAGAAAGAGAGAGAGAGAGAGAGAGAGAGAGAGAGAGAGAGAGAGAGAGAGAGATTGAAGGTAGAAACACAAAAGAAAGACATGTCATGATGAAGCAGAGATGGGAATAACATATCTGGGTTCTGAGCTTATAGATTCTGACACGAGATGGTTTCCTGTTGACTTAAGTAACCACATTTATGATAGCATATTTTCCTAACTATAAAGGGCTAGGAACTTTATACACATAATAAGTAATAAAGCACACAATCTTGTGAGCTTTATCTTCTAACTAAAATGTTCTGAGTCAATTATTAGTGTCAATGAAACTAAAAATTGTTACCATATTCATGACAGAGGTTACTACAAAATTCATGTTTACAGTATATTCACAATAGGTCATTATTTATTATTAGACATTTTACAACCTACAATCTTAATAAAACCAAAAGTACCTACATTACTACATATTATTGATGTGAATTCAAAGAACTCATATATAAATCATGAAAGTAGATAGGGAATCCACTTTATAAGCCCTACAATGCTAAAGTTTCTAAACTATTGATAGCTTCAGTCTTCTGAGGAATGTAGTTTGAGATTTGTAGTTATTCCACAGTATATAATATGTCACTTTATTAAACAAATTTTATAAGTTTTATAAGTTACAATTGGTCATGAAATAATAAATGAAATAATAAACACACAAAGAACTTAATTACGGTTATACCATAGATTTAATATCAGCATTCTGTTAAATAATGGAAGGAAAAACAAAAAAAAGTCTATTGCTACAAAAGATTAGTTTCTGGAAAATTTTGTATTTTAATATATAATTTAAGTATAATTATGCTCACTCTGCTCTGCACCTTCCTCAAATTCTTATAGGAAACAAAAAGTATGAATTACTTTATTGATATCTGTGAAACTACACCCTAGTTTAAGAACCAAATGGCTGGAGCTGTTCATCAGGGAAAATATCTACCTTATATGGTAAAGTGACTGGATTTGACAGCAGCAAACAACTAATAAGAAAGAAAATGACCTTTAGTTTATTAGCTGTTTGTGTGTGTGTGTGTGTGTGTGTGTGTGTGTGTGTGTGTGTTTGTGTGTGTTTGTGTATGTGTGTGTGTGCGTGTTTGTGGAGGATTTAACACAAATTCAAATCACAAAACTTATAAATACTGCAGATTTGAATGGATGAGTGTTACTTTTGTCTAAGTTACAAATGTTATTTTTTAACTCAAGAATAGATGATTTAAATAGAAGATGCTCTTGGCATAAGCTAGCATAGCATGATGGAAATAAAAGAGCAACAAAATAAGTTTGAACAGCAGCAATAAGCATGCTTTGGAGGAAAGCCTCTGAAAGTTTGACTGCTAGTATATTTATCCTCTCTTGTTTATGTTCCCTCCATTAGAGAAATTCTTCTACATAATGTTTTGTTTTCTCTCAATGCAAATTTTATTATATGATTATAGTATAGTTTTATCTTAGCATATGTGATAAATTTTGGATAAAATTTTCAACAATATCAAGTTTACATAAGATTTAAATTCTATTCATAAGCTAGACTATGGTAGATAATTATTGACTTATTTTTTTCTTACATAGCAGAAATGCATTGTTATGTTCCTAAAAGCTTTGCTCCATTATATGACAGGTAAATCTCTTTACATATACACTGTTATTACTTTTGAACTATATGTCTATATAAGAAGTTTGCTTAAATTGAAATCTTCTCTTTCCATGACAAGTTAGGAAATAAATAAATAACTGAAGAAGCCTTGCATTTAAAAAGATTTGCAGATCATATTTTCAGAGATTATCAAGAAAGGATTTTGTTGTTCAGTTTTATGTTGAATATAATCATTTTTTGTGTATCCCATAGCAATTTTATATATTTTATTCTCATAGCAGACTATGCTTTATTATATCTGCTTATATTTGTATGTGTATGCATGTTTTACATGTGTAATAATATAATCAATTATTTTTCAAGCACTATATAAGTTTTAAAGAATGAGACTTAATTATATCTTGCACAGATATGCTAAACATATATATTTATGCAGCAACTGAAATGAAATCATGTTGTTATTTTGTTTTGACAAATTTAAAACAAAAGACATAATATAAATAAGAAGCTCTTTATGATTTCAAAGTAACAACTCATATATAAAATATTAGCATAATTCTTTGATATAAATAACCTAAATAAAAAATTATTGATACATAAACTAAACTGCAAAAATAGCATAAATTAAATATTGAAATAGTAGTTAATATAACCCAAACACTCAATACTGTTAAGAACTTTTAAGTGTTTCTCATTTTAAAAAAAAATCTTAAAATTTATTTTAAATACCAATCACAGATTCTCCTCCTTCCTCTACTCCTGTTTCCACCCACACCTCCTTTCTACTCCTTAACCATCCACTCCTCAGAAATTATAAAACCTTCCATGAGAGTCAACAAAGCATGGCATATCAAGTATAGGAAGAACAAAGTTCCTTCCTTTTGCAACAAGGCTGAATGAAGCATTCCATTATAGACAGTATGCTCCAAAAAGTCACCTCATGCAACAGACATATACTGGCCCCACTGAATTCCTATTTCCTCTCAACTATATATATATCATTTATTCTACATTTGTTTTGATGAGGAAAGAAGAAAGGTCAGTTTCTTTTCTTTCTCACATTGAGTGTTTTTTTTCTTTCTCTTATTTTTTATTGTTATGAATAAAGAAGTCACATTTTCTATCCTTGTATATCCTTATTCAAGGTCTCTTCCTCCTCCCACCACATCAGGTCATTCTCTCTTCTCCACATCTTCCCATCCCCCCCAACATGGGCAGGTGGTCCCAAGGGAATATATTTCAATAAAATAACACTCAGAGTAGAAACTTTGTAATGCCTTAAGTTATCTCTGTCCTATCCTATGCATATTGATGCTCAGAAATAGAACTGTGGTTAATTTTGTGTGTTCTATTTAAGTCAGAGTTCTGCAAACAAATATCTCATTTATAAACAGTTACAATTAATTAATTTTTACTTCTTTGATTATTTTCTGGATGATGGCATCATCAAAGTGATTTTTTTCCTGACTAGAAGCTAGCTGCAAAGATGAAACTGTTTCTCAAGAAGTTACAGTGTATTTGCCAAAAATATTTTGTAGGCAGTTATATTCTTGCAAAGCACATATGGAAAATAATCCAAAAGCTTGGAAAGACAGGAAGTAAAATGACCCTTAAAGCTTCTAAAATCATAATAGAAATTTAGTTAACTAGCATACATCATCAGAGCTATATATATATATATGAGGAATAATACAGATTTATGTAACTATAACAACAGATCTGCTCTCTATTATGTAGATAGCCATAAGAGGTTTCATGATGCAGGAAGTAAAGTATTATACCTAGTTGGTTGAATTTTGACTATTTTCAATGGAATGCACAAAAAACAAAGCATAAAAATTAGTATGAAAATATAATTGTTAGTGAGTTCTTCACAGACTAGGGTTTCTCTCTTTTTTCTTTTCTTTTTTTTTCTTTCTTTATATTTATGTATGCCCTTGTTCAGGCTCCTTTTCCCCACCCACCCCTTCAAGTCATTCACTCTTCTCTCCATCTCCTCCCCAACAAGGGCAGAAGGTCACAAGGTCTCAAGGTGGCTTAGTTCAACATCTAGTCCTAGCAGATCTGCTTTCCTCATTCCCACATAAAGAGTGACTCAGGTATTTCTCTGGAGAGAATGGACTCCAAGGTGCCAGTCTAAGGAGATTCAAATCTCAAGCTCTTCAATGGTTGTAGTTTGCAGCTTGAACATGCTTAGATTTTTTTGTTTAAAGTCTACTAATGAGTGATTATGTCACTGCTTATCTTTCTGAATTCGTGAGACTTTGCTCAGGAGGATATTCTCCAAATCCATCCATTTGCCTGCAAATTTTAGGATATAATTTTTTTTCTCACTGCTGAGTAGTACTCTATTGTGTAAATGTAGCATAGTTTGCTAATCCATTCTTCAGTTTGGGGACATCTAGGTTGTTTCCAGGTTCTTGTTATTACGAATAATGCTGCTATGACCATATTTGAGCTATTGCCTCTGGAGTGCATCATTAGGGTGTATGCCTAGTAGTGGTATTGCTGCGTCTTTGGAAAGATTGATTCCCAGTTTACTGAGAAATTGCCATACTGCATTCTAGAGTGGCTGAACAAGCTTATACTCACACCAACAATGGAGGAGTGTTCCCCTTGCTCCACAACCTCTCCATCATAGACTGTCATCTGTGTCTTTTATTTTAGTCAGTCTGACAGGTGTAAGGTGGTATAACAAAATTGTTTTGATTTGCATTTCTCTGATGGGTAAAGATGCTGAGCAGTCTTTGAAGTGCCTATCAGCCATTCATAATTCTTCTACTGGGAATTTCCTTTTTAGTTCTGAGCCCCATTTTTTTGATTGGGTTATTCAAGGTATTGGGCTCAAGTTTCTTGAGTTATCTAGATATTTTAGAGATCAGTCTTCTGTCACTTGAAGGGTTGGTGAAAATCTTTTCCCATTCTGTAGGCTGTCATTTTGTCTTATTGACTGTGTTCTTGGCTTTACAGAAGCGTCTCAATTTCAGAAGTTCCCACTCATTGATTGTTGCTCTTAATGTCTGTGTCACTTGTGTGACATATCAGAAGCAGTCACCTGTGCCAATGCCTTGGAGAGTGTTTCTCACTTTCTTATCTATCAGGTCCAGTGTGGCGGGGTTAATGTTGAGTTCTTTGTTCCACTTGGATTTTAGTTTTGTGTAGAGTGATGATAGGCTTGGATCTATTTGCATTTTTCTACACACTATCATCCAGCTATGCCAACACCATTTGTTAAAGATACTATCTTTTTTTCATTGAGTATTTTGGACCTCTTTGTCAAAGATAAGGTGTTCATAGGTTTTTGGGTTATGTTGGGATCTTCAGTTTGATTCCATTGATCCACAAGTCTGCTTTTATGCAGTACCAGGCTGTTTTCATTACTGTAGCTCCATAGAATAACTTGAAATTGGGGATAGTGATGTCTCCTGAGGCTCTTTGGTTTAGCAAAATTGTTTTTGCAATCCTGGCTTTCCTATTATTCCAAATGAAGTTGAGTACTCTTCTTTCAAGGTCTATAAAAAAATCATGTTCAGATTTTGATGGGAAGTGCATTGAATCTATAGATTGCTTTTGATAGAATTGCCATTCTTACTATGTTGATCCTACCTATCAAGGAACATAGGTGATCTTTCCATTTTCTCATATCTTCTTCAATTTCTTTCTTCAGTGAGTTAAAGTTTTGTCAAATAGATCTGTTACTTCTTTGCTTATAGCTATTCCATAGTATTTAATGCTATTTGCAGCTATTATAAAGGGTGATGTTTCCCTTACTTCTTTTCAGCCCTTTTATCTTTAGTATATAAGAGGGGTACTGATTTCTTTGAGTTACTCATGTATCCTGCTATCTTTATGAAGGTTTTTATCAGTTGTATGAAGAGCAAAAGATGTTGTACACTGTCTGTTGTCTGTAATTAATTTTTATACATGTAGCACATAAATCCTGATCTACTATAGTGGACTTTTGAGGTATATTAATTAATTTAATCCTCACACATACAATATTTTAAAAATTTAATTAAATAATATAAATTTAGCTTCCGTGTATATGTGTAGTTATAAAATAATTGATTCTATAATAATTAAAGAATTAAGAAAAAAATTGAGTGATTCCAGAAATTTTAACATAACTATCAATATAATATAATCTATGTTATTTTTGTCTTTAGTTAATCATGGCAATCCTTACTTTTTAAGTTTTAGGGAAAATGTAGTTGATTGTCACTTTCTCCAGATCATTTTAGTATTTGCCCAATGAGCCATCTACCATGAAATCCCCAAGAATATCATCAGTTTAAGTTTCAGCCATTATTTATATACTTATTTTTAGTGTGAGTTGTCTTACTTCATTAGCTGAATCTAGTATCTCTTTATATATATATATATATATATATATATATGTATATATATACTTGTCATATACATTTTTCATGTATGTTGATACTTTTTTTCATGTATCCCTCTGCTTGCCTTCCATTCCATCCTCCCAATCCCTCTCAGTTCACCTTCAGCATCTCCCACCCCATTCCCCTGTCCTCTCCCCAAAAAGGACAGGTCCCAAGGGGTTCAGCTCAGCCTGCCACATCCACTAAAGGCAGGTATGCTTTCCTCATCCAAATGTCAAGAATGGATTAGTGGTTCCTCTGCAGAGATAGCTCCAGGGTGCCAGCCCATGCACAGAAACAGTCTAATCCTACCCTTCGAGGCTACACATACTGGCCATGCCAATGGACAATCACCTACTCTTGGAGATCCTAGCTGCTTTTCCCTGTGGTCTCCCCATGGTTGTTCTTGATTCAGTGAGCTCCCTGAGCTCCAGTCAGCCCTCTCTGTGGGGACTACTCTTTAGGATGGCTTTTTGGAAAGAATAAAAGAAAGAAGTTACGTAATCTTCTTGCAAGACTTAGTAAATGTGCTGAGATCATAAATGTGTCCTGGGTGTCTCTGAAGGAATGTCAAGAGAGGCTATTATGCGAAGCTGTGAAGGTAAATTTTTGGCAACCTCAATATGTTGGAGATGATATAGCTGTGGGTTCCTTCCTATGGAGAGCTGCTAACAGGAGATTGAATGGGCCCAAGAGAAATAGTGTGTTGTAGGCAACAAATCTGAAAATAGTTGGAGATCTGATCTAAAAGTATTTTTTGACAAGTCATATGGAGATGGGAGAGTTGGGAGTGTGCCCAGATTTTATTTTGTCTTGCTTTGATCTAGTGTTTCTTCATTGGGGTCCTTCCCATACATTATGGAATGGTGGTACATATCCTCTGTCATTATATGTTGGAGGTTTGTGGTATGGTTTTCAAAATATATTTTATATGGGAGTACAGATAGGAGAATAAATAAATATCACAAGAGATTTTAAATTTTGGACTTGAAATCATTTTGAGACTGTAATAGAAGTTGGAAACTTCTGAGTTAAACTAAATATATTTACATTATCATGTTGTTAGAGTTGTATGTGGTCCAGAGAATAGAATTTGGTAGTTGGAATTTAATTGCATCCATAAACTCATAGAGAGTATGACTATTAGGCGATATGTCTTGACTAGAGTAGTTATGGCCTTTTTGGAGGAATGAGTCACTGTGGAGATGTGTTTTGAGTTCTCATGATCAAGCTACTCGCAGTATAGTCACACAACACTTCATATTGCCTACAGATCATGATATATAAATCTCAGGTTTTTCTTCAGCCTCATCTGCCTGCATGCTGCTTTGCTTCCCACCATGATGATAATGGACTAAACTTTAATTCAATCAACTCATGTTTTTAACCTTTATCTTCTGTTTTGTGAATTTCACATGACTACTATATTAACATTATTTCCATCCCCAAATTTCTCCATTCTAGTCTCTCTTCTTATCCCTTAATTTTTTCCTCTTCTTTAAGTAATATATAGAAATATATCCAGTTGAATATTTTCTTTAATAAGCATGCCAGTTTATCATGGTGTCTTTTCACAGTAACAAATCCTAACAATACCAGGAAATCAAATTCAGACAAGAGCAAGAAGAAGAAACCAAACAGAAAAAAAGAATTAGAGACTGACTTATCAACACATTCACTAGTCCCATAAAAGTAGAAGGCAGAAGACCTGCTGTAGACCCATGTAGGCTCTGTGATTGTTGTTTCCACCTCTATGAGTTCATAGCAGCTCTGCTCAATTGCTTTACAGGCCCTTGTTCTCCTGGCATCCTTCATCCTTCCTCTCTTCTTATTCTGTGTTCCTTTCCATTGGTTCACTGAGTTCTATGGGAGGGATATGATGGAAAGTTAGTGTATCAAGATGTTTTACTGTGTGTAATGCCTTTCTATGGGTCTTTGTATTTGTACCCACCAGCTTCAGGAGCAAGCCTCTCTGATGATGGCTAAATAAGATCCTTAATTGTGAGTGTAACAGAATATCATTAGAAACCTTAAAGGAATATTTTAAGGCAATGTAAATCTCTCATTATAAAATTACCTAAAATCAGTCTCCTATAGAAGCACAAATATAATTTTGAGTTGTGTTTTGGGATTTATGGGCAAAGAAAATTATACTTTTGCTTTGGGATTATAATAAGGCAGAACATTTTAGTGAGGTGTGTCTTGGAGCAATACTGTGCTCATACCAGTAAGAAGAAATAGAAGATAAAAATATACCAGACTTCCACAATCACAATAGAAAATATGATTGCAATAACTTAAGACCGTCCTATCACAACATTAGGTGAGTGCCACATGAACCATAATTGTTACTGTAGAGACCAGCTCTTTATCAGAGAAGTTTCTGGAAGAAATTTATCCAAAGTGTAGTATGAGGAATCATCTTTTCTTGTTGTAACATTTTAGGAGAATATATTCAAACAGAAAAGCAACTTCATTATAATTTCTCTTTTCGTACTTTGGAAGTGAATTTCCATAATTTAGAATATTTAGTTTTAGGAAAAACTTTTCTTTCAAAAATTCTTTTGATGTGTGACTCTGATTGGCAGTTCAGAGAAGTGTGAATATTTTGCTATCTCTTATAGAAAACCTATTTCCATCAAATTATATTTGAAAAATGCAGAACTTTCACTATCCTGCTAAGCTGAGGGCTTATCTTCGCAATCTTTGATACTCAAATTTACATATGATAAGACAGTTCCCTCCTATTTTTTCATATAATAATTTTGTTTTTCTATTATCATTAAACATAGAGGCTCTACCTTTGTTTTATTAAAATATCATACACACTGAACTTATATATGTTCAAAATACATATCTGAGTGCATGGAAGTATCTCTTCTCTAATTTAGAAAAGGTAGCTGGATAGAAATAATTTTCACTCATACTAAGCCATTTGTAAAAGACTGAGATTTCAATTTTAGGTCCTCAGCATTTTAGAAGTTTATTTTTCTTTCTTTTTTGTTTTCAACTGCAAATCCAGCTTTAATTTATAATTAAACTGAAACTTCAGCTTCTCTTACAAATAAGACATGTATCTGTTAAGCAATGAGATTTTACCCTGTACAACATACTGGTACCAATTGGTCTGATATTTTTTTCTTTGTAAATTTTTCTAGACAACTTTCTTTTCTGCTTTAGACATTTATATGTCCAAGGTATTTTTTATTTTTTTAATTTCTTATTATGAATAAAGTCACATTATCTATCTGTGTATATCCTTATTCAAGGTCCCTTCCCCCTTCCACTGCCTCTGGTCACTCTCTCTTCTCCACTTCTCCCCATCTCCTCTCCAGCATGGGTAGGAAGTCCCAAGATCCCAGTATTGCTCAGTTTAGCCTCCATTCCTGGCAGATCCAGTTTGCTCACCCTGACATCAAGACTGAGTCAGGTGTTCCTCTAGCAGGAGTGAGATACAAGTTGTCAGTCCAAGGTGTTTCAGATACCAAGCTGTTCAGTGGTTGTGGTTTGCAGACTGGGCATGCTGTGGTTTTTGCTTTTTTGTTTAGAGTCCAGTAATGAGTGAGCATATACCCTGCTTATCTTTCTGGGTTTGAGATACCTCTCTCAGGAGGATATCCTCCATGATTTTTCTCAATATAATTTATAATAAAATGTTAAAATTTAAAAAAGGAATGTTCACAGATAGGATGTACAGAAAATTAAAATATTAGTAATAAGTGCCATATACTAGAACATGTCAATACTGTTATGTTTTAAAACAGTTTTTATATGATATTTGCTTAGCAAATGAAACGATAAAAAAACAAAACAATATATGAAATACATATGAAGACATCTTAAAACTTAAAGATATATCTGAAGAATATTTAGGCAAATGTTGTACATGCAAAATATTGTTATGTTCTTGTTCAATCAATGCCACCACATTTACATCCAAATATCAATTGCTATTGACAGAATTGAACTTTTGATAATATTTATTAATCACAAGTAATATCTAAAAGTTAAAAAGTAACAAGTTTTGTGACCCACTAAAAACAGTATTTATTTCTGGTATTTATTCACTGTTAACTCTACTTTTGGAAAAAAAACAAAAAAACTGATCTCATATATCTTTGGGTAAATGACTTGATTTTTTTCTTTCTGTTTTCCTCTAAAAGTATATAAATATCTCTTCTCTTCTGGAAATTTTATCAGTGGATCAAAAAACTAGTTATTTTTAAACTTTTAATCTTACTTGTTTTGTTTTAGTTTTATTTTTACACCTAATGGCTTTTAGAGAAATTTATATGTCTTCTAGACATAACAGGATTTTTCCATTCATAAAAATGCAATAATATGCTATCCCAAACAATATCTGAATGATGACCATACCAGTTAATATGCCACTGTGGATAGATAATATTTCACAGAGTTCTGGTACTAGACAACGAAATAGCTACAGGCAATCTGTGGCAGCTAAGTGTGAGAGAATCAATTTTCTTCAAGGCTAAGCCTCTTAATAGTTTTTGTACCCCAAGTCAGCAGTGCTAAATACATGAACATAATTTTGTATGTATTTATGATATAAGGTTTTATGTAACCTGGGATGGCCTCAATTTAGGTCTACATTTAAAATATTCTTGAAATTGCACACCCATCTTCCAGGTGTTGGGATTACAAGGACATGCTACTCAGACCCTGTCATAAGTAAAACATGGTCTCAGTGCCAAAGAAGATCAACTTTATCTGAGTATTTTTATTTCTATTTTTGCTGAGTTCCTTTAATACCAGCAGTTTTATATAAATTTTATAAATATAATATATATCTATCAGAACCAAAAAATGTGATGAATCTTATAACACAATATCTTATATATAACCTTTTGAAATGCTACCAAAACAACAAAATATACATCATCTTAATATGTGTTTAAAATGAACACAACCTAAGTAATTTTTAATATTTTTGCTATGGTTAAATCCTATTCATGGTGTTTATTTTCTTACTACATATATTTGATCATGAAATTTATTTATAGATGATTGTTTGAATCACAAGTACTAACTACAAGTACACTTTGCAGTTTCATCATTGAGTGTTGATGAGTTCAGGATGATTATACTCTTGTCCTAGTGACAAATGTGTAATCTAAAGCTTAAGACCAAACTTGAACTGGTATTTTCCATATAGATTTATGACTCCTGAGAAAGAACTGGAAAACCAATGATCTTTTTACCATCACTGAAAAATAAATTTAAGCAAGGACAATGACCAGTCAACCATGAAATTGTGCACTTAAGCAGACTTCACACTGACAGAAGAAATGCTGACAGGAATTTGTATATGCTTGCCAGGACCTCCTTGGCTGAGTGTTATTCTGCACAATCTCTTCTATGATACATTTGTAATAAAAACAGAAGTATATCCATTTACAGCTTCAGTATCTAGTCTTAGGACATATTGATCAAGCATAGTTACTTCAGCCTAAATCATAACTTATATTTTTGCTTCAGATTTTTCTAAGGAAAGAACTTCTTGACAAATGAACACAATCCTTCAATGAGAAAGAAGAACATATAAGATAATAATCATTCCACTTTTATCTCTCAATAACATTGATTAACATGAATTTACACTATAGTTTTAGTACTTCAGTGTGGTTTGAACACAATATGCTACCAGGATCATTACAGTTAACATTTCAAGAGGATCAAGACACTAATACTCTGATAATTAAGTAAATTATCCATGGTCAAGGTTAAGTCTACTTAACCGTCATTCAGATTCATGTCTTCACCTATTCAATGATATCATACTATCTCTAAAGATGAGTAGAACTTACATCTGGTAACATGAAATAAAATTAATCGATATCAATATAATTATTTTACTTTATGTAAAGTATTATTGATGATTATAAAAAACACATTAATTACAAAGCATATATTATTCATTGTTTTCTAAATGTTTACAGGAAACTATTCCTTAGGTTTCATATTAATTACACAGTAAGTCTATTTTTTTAAAAAAAATCTTTATCAATAAATTAACAGAATCAATGAAAACTTGTAATGTTTTGGCCTGCTTAGTATTGAAATATATATCCATTAATAATATTAACCTCTTACTTTATATATTTCTTACAGTGTCAACAAAAACAACTATAGGCAGGAAAGACTAATTTTTCTAGTAATAGCTAATTTATGACATGAAATAAGTGGTGTCTACAAAATAGGAATGAAAATACCCTTTTATTTTCTTGAAATATAGGAGTAAATAGAAACAATTAAAAAATGACTCTGTTTTCTAGTGTACTATAAGTGTGCACCACCATGCATTTGATACATTGGAGAGGATAAAACTCAGCACTTCATGCATGCTAGATAATCATTTTATCAACTAAGGTACATCCAAGATTTACTTAAATATTTCATATGAATCTCAAGTCAATACAATAATTAAAAAATAAACATTGCATGATACTCTACCAATAATACTAATGTCAGCCTGAGGTCACAAAACACATGCTCAGACATATGCAGATGCATTCACATATATGTGTCCTCATGTATTCACATGAATGCATTCCACATACATATGCAAAATATCTCTGTCTTAATAAAACTACATTGAATGTTAACATATGCCTCATAGGGAAACCAATAATAATAATTTCAAAATCTTAAATAATAATTTTAATATGGGAAATCTAATTTTACATTGGCTCTCAGAGTATGTGACCTCATGTAGCAACCACAAACTTGAGTCTCAGATGCTATGACTTAATAAAGTGAGGGATCATTTCAGATTGCATTGATTTTTCTTTAATAGTATGCTTTCCACAGGTATCTAACAGCAGCAGCAAGGTATGTCTGTCATGTACTAGTCAGCTTTAAGATATCCCTTTGGTTTTGTGCTATAGGAACAGGAAGGAAGCACATAGCACTCATAATTTCAATCCAGAAAAAAAATTCTACATTGATGTCAAACTTATGGTATGAGAAAATGAAGATCTTCTGATATATTTTTTGACAGTAAAGCTTACATTTTAAATTTGATACCATGAAAAACAAAGAACAAAACTGAAATAGAACTCCAGAAGGTCAATGTGAATACTTGAAATCTCCAGTTTGTATATATTTCTTTATAATGCAAATGGATGTACACATTATTGTTCAAATATGTTTTAAGGTCAATTTTATGTTATTAAATTTCTTGTTACAATTCTACAATCGTTTTCAGGAAATTTTTTATGCTATGCAATTCTAATTATTAATGCTGATTTTACTAATTTACAGAAAAACATCAGGTTGAATTATTTCTAGCCCTTAAAAAATACTTTAGTATACTTACTTTTTGTTATTTGTGTGTGTGTGTGTGTGCGCGCACGCTGCCGTCATATAAACATTTCAGAAAGTGGTGGCTCATTTCACAGAGCATATGCATCTATGATAAAGAAAATGAACCTATACTTTTCAGCAGATGGCCCCATAATCTACATACCAATCCTCTCATTTCCTTGCATTTTGATGACTCATTTTCCATCATAAGAAACCCCTTACTAATCTCTAACTATAACACTCTTCCTATTATAATTCTCACTTGTCTCAATCAGTCAGTTTTCTTCACCATTGCAAATTTGTCACAAGTTGGAAATTTCTATGGCGATTAGGGCTGGTGCAATCAGAGGTGACTGTGGAGGAAACACCCATTGCCTGCATTACACTGACAGCATTCTACCATTTTTCTCCTTTCTCTGCTTTTTATCCTCACTCTAAAACTAAACTTTCTGCACCAACTTATTGCTCTAACTTTTCTGCTCTTACGTTTGATCTCTATACTATATAATGTTTATTTTGTTGGTGAGTATTGACCATGTCATTTTAAACATTACTTAATATATTTTAATTTTAATTTTAAATTTCAGTTGTGTTCTTTATATTTTTCCCACTCTTTCTTCCCTTAAACCCTTACAGTGTTATCCCATTCCTCAAATTCATAAACTCTTTATCTTTAGTTACTTTTATTACATATACAACAATTGTACACATGTGTATACATTTATACATATGTGAATGAATAAATAAATACAATCTGCTTGGTGCATTTAAAGTTTCAGACACAACCTGTATATTTACACTTCAGAAGATATAAAAAATGGGAGAAAAATTACAAAGACAGAGGACCTTTTATAAAACAGCATATTTTCATATAACAAAGTATCTATAACTATGTACTCTCAATAATATGGTTGTCTAAAGAATACCTGAATAACACCAGGTTTACAGACTCCTTGCTAGATCATCATGCAGATCTTTAAAATATTGCCTTTAAGTCTACATAGAAATGTTTTAAGCTCTTCCTCTTCATACTACTCTTGTTATCTGAATTATTCTTCAAAATTTAATGTCAAATACAATTATTTAAAATCATCAGAAGGAGATACAAGTTACCTCCTGGGATGAAAATGGACATAATGGAAAATATCTGATAATAGAACAAAGTGAGTAGCAGTAGTTATTGGAGAATTGATTGGCCATGAAAGAGGAGTAGAGTAATAACTAAAACATAATCACTAGAGACATCCAGCCAGTGGCATCAAATATTCCAAACCCATCTGTGGACACCAGACTACTTCCAGTTTTTTGTAACTATATCTTGGCCACCTTGAACACTTAGAATGTGTAGCAGGGAGGAACATATTGCACACTTAGACCAATATATCCTTTTAAGTTAGCAATTATGGGTACATTGCCAGTTAAGATATTAAAATTCTCTTTTTTATTCAGATTCTAAATTTTGTTCAGTAAAATATATGCACATATATGTTGCAATGTGTCAAAAGTAAAAATTATTTTATATTGTGATAACATTCTAATTGTTCATTAAATCTCTTTTTATTTAAAAAGTTGTTTCCCATATTCATCACTACTACCCCTTCCTCCTCTCCTCCCTGTCCTCCCTCAGCCTCCTCTCACCTCATACCCCCATTCAATCTCCAGGGAGGGTAAGGAATCCCAAAATGATTCAGCTCAGTCTGGCATATGCAGTTGAGATAGGACCAAGTCCATCCTCCCCATATTAAGGCTGAGTAAGGTGTTCTTCTGTAGGAAATGGGCTCAAATAAGCCAATTTATGCACAAAGAATAAACTCTTGTCTGACTACAATAGGCTCCACAAAATGTCCACGCTACTCATCTGTCTCTACATTTGGAGGGTTTAGTTCCTTTTCATGGAGATTCCTAAGCTGTAATTTCAGAGTCAGCGAGCTTCCGATAGCTTGAGTCTGCTTAATCCATATACATCAATATCATGTTTACCAATTAATGAATTTATAGCCTACCTACTTGAAAAATTAGTAGCTTGTCACAAGCCCACCTTGCCACCAAGGAAGACACGACACTCAGGCTCTTCTTTCAGCAGTTTTATTCAGGAACCTTGATTTCTGACTTCTGATGATGGCTGATTCTGACTTACTCTCTGATTCTCTCTCATTTTGCTACCACGGGGAAACACGCCCGCAGCCTAAATAGCCTCTGGGCAGCCAACCCTAGTACACCACATAGGTACTACTAATAGGTTCAGGTATGCAAAAGCAAGCCAGATCCTCAGCCTAGCCATATAAGGTATTGTTTGTCACTGAGAGCACTCACCATGTGGAAGGTGGAGGGCTGAAGCCAGTGCCATTTTAAGGCGTGGCTACAGGCAGCTCCCCACAGTAGCCATTGGAAAGTAACTATACTACATTATTTTATCATCAAAACTTTCATAAAATGAACTCCACATGTGTCTACTGAATCAACGGAAACTATAGCCAGGCTGCTTCTATGTAGATTTGCCGTTTTCACCATTTTGTATGTGCCTAGTCCTTTGGCAGATCACAGTTTAATGTGGCTCTTTGAGCACAGCACAAGGGCTGCTGAAGATGT
Source organism: Sigmodon hispidus (assembly GCA_004025045.1). Classification (NCBI taxonomy): domain Eukaryota; kingdom Metazoa; phylum Chordata; class Mammalia; order Rodentia; family Cricetidae; genus Sigmodon; species Sigmodon hispidus. The sequence continues at coordinate 20,015 of PVIH01016759.1, forward strand.
TTTCCAGTTGAAGTTTATGTATCTTTGGGATAAGCCAGAGACAATGGAGTTAAGAACCATGAAAGTCCAGCTGCTTTTCAAGGAATAAAGTGTTGAGCTATATTTTTTATTCCTTAGTTTCTGTAGAATTCAGAGAAAGTTGAGAGTTCATTTGAAAACATGCATAAGTCTGTTAACATTTTCTTTTACATTTCTTATTCTCTTCCTTGAATTCTTCCTAAGAATAATTATTTACTATTCTTAGGAATATTAAGAATATTCCTAGCTCACTTATTTGCACATAAACTTTTATCTTAAGTTCTATTTCTAGCATGCTTGACTTGACAAAAAATAATAATTACAATCACTTTCTGCATTTGTTATAATAGACAGCACTGTGTATCACAGGAAATTGAGCTTTTACCAGCTGTGCTTATCTCACTAATATTTCCTCTTCTTTTATGTTTTTCTTCATCTACTAAATATTTTTTATTTATTATCACATTATCTACATTTTACTGTTTGTGCTTATTTCTCAAACTTTCACCTTTTCCTCATTTTCAATAATATGAGGGTTTTTTGGATCATCTATATTAGGTTAAAACATTTTGATAAAATTTGCTAAAACCATTGACTTTACAAGTGTTACAGAGCATTTCTTTAGATCAATAAATTATCTGACCTATCTCAATCTTAATATTTTCATCTGCTATTTTTTACACCTTGTATTATAGATGTAACTATGAGAGAGATGTGTAAATAGTATGATCTATGTGTTGTGGGTGCAAAATATTAAAAATAATAGCCTTATAAAAATACTTTTATCTGGAGTTTTGATGTTTAGCTTAATCTTGTTTTGTTGGTTAAATGTGCCATGTTTTTCCACATTTTCTGTCTGATATCTCAACTCTTTATGTAGCTAGAGAAGGAAGAAAAACTCTTAAACTTTGAATTAGTTATCATTATCTTTGCAGAAATTCAGCTGTCACTTATCATCCTTTGGAGCAATAAAGTCACATTTCTAATCTACACGTTACTCTCAGCACTTAATTCTCTCTCTCTTTCTGTCTCTCCATATACAATTTATAGCTCTAATGACAATTTTATTGGATTTTAGATATTCAGATATCTTAGTTAATATTTTAATGCTGTATAGAGATGTCATAACCATGGCCACTTTTACAAACGGAAGTATTTAATGAGTGATTGTTTACTTTAAGAAGTTTATTGAGAAACATGGAGGAGCATTAGAAACATAGAGCTAGAGAAGAAGTTGAACATTCTACAAATGAATCCACTAGCAGCAGGAAAACAGAAAGATACTGGACCTGAGTTAAGCATTTTAACCCCAAAAGCCCACACCAAGCAAGCAAGCCCACACCTTGCTTTCTACAAGGCCACACCCACTCCAATAAAGCCAGAGCTCCTAATCCCTGTCATATAACACTACTCTATAATATTCAATAATTCAAATATATGAATCTATGTGTGTATTCATATTCAAACCACATATCAGACTATCAGAATCTTCTCAGTATTTACACATCAATTTTGCAACAGTCCCTATTAGTTGTCTTGTTACTGTTTTACTTTTTGTCTCTCCTAAAATCCCTTAGAAAAAGGTCTCTAATCTACTCTTAAAACTGTTAAAGGATATTTCACACTTTCTTTTCTATCATAGTACCTCATTTCTGCATCGATGCCCTCTGGCAGGTTGTGGATAAGGAAACACTTGTTTTCTTTAAGGGCCTGGCCACAGGGAGTTTAATTATGCTCCAGGAGGTAAAAGAGCAGCATGAATAGGTGTTTTTGTAAATGGGGAGATCATAAGAGTGTGCACAAATCTGAGAGGACTGATAACTGTGTTTGATAGGGTGCATGATGTAAAATCACCAAATTATTTATATATATATATATATATATATATTAAAGGAGACTAAATATCTTCTATAAAATATAAGAATAAGAAAATACAAAATCAAGCACAGAGAAATAGATTATTCAATATATTAAATTGGTAGTGTTGGTGCACAAAACATCCATTTCTAACATAATAATTCAATAGCAGAATCCATTCTACAAAATTCTATAGGAAAAATAACTTTATTGCAATATTTCATTATCAAGCATCTAAATAACTTCCTTATTTAGTTTCTCATTTAGAAAATAGGAAAGTTAATATTTTCCTTATAATAATATTGGTGTTGTTAAAGATCAAAGACCATGCTGGGTCAGCTAACCCAAAGAGAATAATGGGGATAGTAGTAAGCAAACATTTGTACTGCACATAAGCCAATCAGAACAAAACTCTATATGACCATACCTAATGGATTGTAGAATAGATTAAAAAGTAAAAGATTAAAAAGATTTAAGAAGCAGGGACCATTGCAGAGTTGATATGGCCTAAAACCCATGTTACATTTTTTAACAGGTATTGGGTTCATATGCCTTATTTGTCTTTGCAAATTCTGAGAAATAATGTTCCCAGATTGAAGAAAAAGATTTATACTTGAAATATGGACTCCAATTTCCATTAATAATGATTGAATAAATAAATTCAGATTTCAATTTCAGAAAATCTCTTAGATTCCAATATCATAGATAACAAGGACCATGATGGTGATCATTGGTCATGTTGCAGCTGATGGCTGTATGGATATCCAAGATCTATATTCCTGCAGTAGGCTATGTTACTGATAACACTAAAACTTTTGATTTTTGCTGCAGCCTGAAACCATGTTGATGTCTACAGATCATGTTGCCACAGGAGTTCACGTAGATTTCTATAATCTCTGCTGCAAACAGAAGCTATGTTGATGGCCCTGGCCTGTGATGAGGGTCATGATGGTGCCCAGGGTTCATATGGAATTAAGATATATAGTAATGCCTGTAAACTATAGTGTGACTGAAGACCATGCTGAGCATCAATGTTTACATTACAGGCCATGTAGAAATCTGTAGTCTGTGCTATCACCAGCAACCATGTTGAAATACATGATCCATAATTCTGCTGACTATAGTGCCATTTCTTTCTGAGACTCATACTATAGTACTCTAAATAGTAACAGTATAGACAGGAAGCCATTGAAGAGAATTCTTAAAAAATTGTACTAGGGATACCAAAGTGTAGCTCTTCATAGTTAATGGTTTGGAAATTGGGAAGTACTTGATTTTCTTTAAGGGGCAGACCAATGGGAGTTTGATCACTCTTCAGTGAGTACAGGGTGAACAGAAAATGTATTAAGCATAATTTTCTCTTTTTTATTCTCATCCTTTCTTATTTTTGAGAGGGAGGCACAAGGGTGGGGGATGACTGGGAAGTGAATATCATTGGATTACATTATGTAAAATTCCCAAATAATCAATAAAAATATTGTGTTTATAAAAGTGGATACTTCTTGAAATTCCAAATATTAAGTGTATATCACATCATTGTATCTAGGAAGGACTTTTTCTTGCATAATGATTAAAAAGAGATGCTATAAAATTTATATAACACTATAGCTACAAAATATCAAATGTTTATATTTATCAGCCTAGTGACATTTAACTATTTTGTGCCTGACTGAAGTAATCATGAGAAATCTAAGAATCCTTAAGATCTCCCCAGTTTATATAACACATGCTTATTTAATTTAAATTAGCATTACATTTATATATTCAATAAATTTTCTAAAAATGCTTCATGACACATGAAAAATTTTTAATAGTAAATCATTTTAAATATTTTCCTTATGTAATAAAAATCACAAATATTTTAAATGCATGAATTATTGTTGCATACAATATTGGTGAAGAAAAATATTACCCATTCTTACATAAAAAGGCTTTATTTCAAATATTTAAAATCTTTGAATTGCAATTAATATTAAATTAGATAGTGACAAATAAACATATTACTCAACATGTGGCAAATATGTATTCTTTTGATCTGTATTTTTCTATATGAAGGCAAAATAAGGCTGTTACTTATGCAAGCCATCAAAGAAAATCACAAAAGAGAATATCTATTTGCCATATAAGGTTATAGTTTTCAAACACAGCTGAGCATTAAATGATTTTTTTTATTATTTCAAACAGAAAACATATTTGAAAACACAAATACAAAATTTTGGCTAGGCAATGAAAGTATGAAAACCTTTAGACCAGCTGTTAGCTAGCATTTGAAAAGCAAATTAAGCAGGATTTTAATAAAATGCAGCAGATGGAGAAAATGTGATCATCTAAGGAATAACTACTTAGTTATCATGTTAACTTAATAACAGTCCTCTGCTTCTTACCCAGGCACTCCATAATCTTTCTCTTACCATAAAATCATTTTTAGTTTTTTTTTAAACTATATGTACTCTAAATTAAGTTTAAAAAATGTTAGTGTAAATAAAGCAAGTTCATATTGTCTTAAAGATTACATAGATATAATAATATTTTCTGCAAATATAACTGTAGTGTTTTGGTTAAAATCGAGAAAAAAATTGACAGTAGATGTTAATAACTGAACTTTAAAAAGTTTATGCTCTCCTTATGCTCACAGATAAACCCTAGAGAAACTTGGAATGTTAGAAAACCATGTTGTTGATTAAAAGAAAGTAATGCTGAACCTTGTTATCTGCCCAGAAGGCTGGGAATGAGTGTGAATCTTAGCCCTTAAACCATCCTGGTATTTGTGTGCCCAGACCACACTGGACACTTCCCCTAGACATTATCATACTCTTGTTTTTCTCCGTCAATCTATAGAACCCATTTTTATGGGAAGTTTCAGACAGACTTTACAGAGAGTTTCCACATAGTCACATGTGATCTTTATTTAGCTTATTTTGCTACTCAAGGAGATTTGTGTATACTTTGTTGTGAAAATGGGATTGAGTATTAACACAAGAGTTACCATCAAATGTCCCTGTGTTTTAATATACCTACAGGCAGGTGATTGTAGTATATGCTTTTAATTTCAACAATCAGAAAACAGAAATAGCCAGAAGACTGTGAGCTTGAGGCTGGCCTGCTCTACAAAACAAGTTCTAAGACACTGAGGGCAACAAAATAATTTTAGTCTCAAAAAAACCAAATATACCAATAAAATAAACTACTAGGAGTCAGACTTAACACTAGCTACGTAGTCATATCAAAGCAAACTGCCTCATATAGATGATAGCTTGCTGTCTGTGGTCACAGAAATGTTCCTATTCATCAAATAATTTTTTTTTAATTCGTGGAAAATAGACTTTACCAGATAAACGCGAGAACAACTGTCTAATCATATTGACTATCCCTGATCAACATACAGATCTCCTAAAGCCATGCTAAGAAACATAAATACGTGGCAAAAAGTAAAGCATTCAGGCTTTGAAAGGAGAATAAACACTTAAAAGCAATATAATATAATTTTCAAAGAAAACTACATGAAGAGCTGGGGACCTACTTCTGCAGTGATATGCCTTTTTTATTATGAGTAAAGAAGTCACATTTTTTATCCCTGTATATTCTTAATCAAGGTCCCTTCCCCCTCCCACCAGATCAGGTAATTCTATCATCTCCACATCTCCACATCTCCCCATCTCCCCCTACCCCCAGCCGGGGGCAGGAGATCCCAAGGTCCCAAGGTCCTGATATTGCTTAGTTCAGCCCCCACTCTTGGAAAATCCACTTTTCGCCCCACCAAACATAAAACTGAGTCAAGTGTTCCTCTAGGGGTAGTGAGATCCAAGGGGTCACTCCAAAGGTTTTCCGAACCCAAGCTGTTCAGTGGTTTTGGTTTGCAGCTTGGGCATGCTTTACTTTTATTGTTTTGTTTTGTTTTGTTTTGTTTAGAGTCCACTAATGAGTGAGTGCATCCCATGCTTATCTTTCTGGGACTGTGATACCTAGCTCTGGAGGATATTCTCCAAATCCATCCATTTGCCTGTAAATTTTACGATATCATTTTTTCTTACTACTGAGTAGTACTCCATTGAGTAGATGTACCACAGTTTGCTAATCCATTCTTCAGTTGAGGGACATCTAGGTTGTTTCCAGGTTCTTGCTATTACAAATAACACTGCTATGAACATAGTTGAGCTAATGCCTTTGGAGTGTGACTGTGCTTCTGTAGGGTATACACCCAGAAGTGGTATTGCTGGGTCATTGGGGTGATTGATTCTCAGTTTTCTGAGAAACCGCCATACTGCATTTCAGAGTGGCTGAACAAGCTTACACTCCCACCAACAAAGGAGGAGTGTTCCCCTTGCTCCGCACCTTCTCCAGCATAGGCTGTCCTCTGTGTCTTTTATCTTAGCCAATATGACAAGTGTCAGGTAGTATCTCGAAGTTGTTTTGATTTGCATTTCTCTGATGGCTAAAGATGATGAGCACTTTTTCAAGTGCATTTCAGCCATTTGTAATTCTTCTGCTGAGAATTCCCTTTTTAGTTCTGAACCCCATTTCTTGATTGGGTTATTCAAAGTTTTCAGCTCTAGATTCTTGAGTTCTTTTAAAGACACCAGTGATAATATGTTGCAAACATAAAGGGACCAAATAAATCAGAATTTTTACCATTGATCTTACAAATGATATACAATATTTTAAAGCATGTGAAGCAAGTCATAGCTTTATAGCACAAACAAATAAATGTTACTTTATTCTTAATTTAATTATATAAAAGTTGGGAATAGAATATAATAATTTTAATTCTGTTATACCAAACATATGTAAAGAAAATTCAGAGTGATGAACAACAAATCTAATTGGTAGAATGGTGTGTTATTCATTGCAGTATGTGTAAAGCTATCAATCAAAACATTAAACATAAAATACACAGCAAGAACTATACCAAGAGTAGCAAGAGTGCATATAACTTGCAATAAGCCTTTTTCTATCCTTTAAAAAACTTAGGTGAATCGTCAGGAAGAAGTTATTAGTATAATTGCTCCAAATAACCATAGACCGGTCTGCAATCTGTTAAATAATAAATGGAGATGATAATGCCATCAGAATAGACAAGATGTCACATAAGAGATTATTAAAGATATTATAGATGCACATTGATTAAATTAAAAAATAAAAAGGGAAACAAAACTTTTGATAATGACATCAGTTCAATTTTTAAGAAAGAAACCTTTAACAAAATGAAAAGCTCAGTGACTCTTCTGAAGACAAAAAACAAAACTGAATTTAAAATAAACTTAATATTTTTTTGCTGAACAAAAGCACTTACCTTTGAATCATGATGCTTCTTTTTTAACATTTGATTATTAATTTACAAGTAAAAAATCATGATTTCAAATTATTACTATTTGTAAATGACTACATAGGATAATGAAAAGCACAGTTTTGCATTAAAACTAAAAAAAATGATGTATTTTTCTTTATTAAGAATAAAGTCGGGCTGGAGAGATGGCTCAGCAGTTAAGTGAGCACTGTCTGCTCTTCCAGAGGACCCGGGTTTGATTCCCAGCACACACATGGCAGCTAACAACTGTCTGTAGTTCCAGTTCCAGGCAAACACCAAGGCAAATAAATACATAAAGTTTTTTTTTTTAAAAAAAAAAAGAATAAAGTCAGTTTTTATTCATGTATATCTTTGTTCATGATACTTCTTTTTATGTTTTGTTGGGTTGTTTTTTTTTTTTTTTGCTTTTTAAAACAATTATGTTTTATTTTATTTTTATCTTTCCAATTCCATTTTTATTGTATTTCAAAATTAGCTTACAAATGAATGAATTTTCATAGTGCTTATTAATGCACCCTTAGAATTGGCTTAGACATTCACAACTCCTTTCCCCCATAATTACTGGTCCCCATTTCTATTTATTTTTATTTATTTTTTCTTATGAATAAAGTCATATTTTTATCCATGTATATCCTTGTTTAAGCTCCCTTACCCCTCCAGCCCCTTCCAGTCACTCTCTCTTCTCCACATCTCTATCTCCTCTCCAGAAAGGGCAGGAGGTCCCAAGGTCCCAATGTGGTTTAGTTCAGCATCCACTCCTGGCAGATCCACTTTCCTCACCCCAACATCAAGTCTGAGTCAGATGTTCCTCTGGAGGGAGTGTGCTCCAAGGTACCAGTCCAAGGTGTTTCAGATTCCAAGATGTTCAGTGGTTGTGGTTTGCAGCTTGTACAAGCTTTGCTTTTTGCTTTTTTGCTCAGAGTCCACTAATGAGTGAGTACATCCCTGCTTATCTTTCTGGGTTTGTGATAGCTTGCTCAGGAGGATATTCTTCAAATCCATCTATTTGCCTGCAAATTTTAGGATATCATTTTTTCTTACTGCTGAATAGTACTCTATTTTGTAAATGTACCATAATCCAGTTTTATTGCCAGTGTTATTGTGGTCCTCCTACAGTATGGTGTAGAAATAAGAACCATAACATGCCTAGCCCACTGTGTTGGCACATACCTTTAATCCCAATATTCCTGAGACACAAAATGTGGATTTATTAGTTTAAGGGAAGCTTAATATACTCAGTGAGTTTCAAGAAGGACAAACAAATATCTTAAACTGCATTATATTAACTTTGTCCTCTTTCATTTGTCAAACACCAAAGGGAAGGCAATATTACCTTCTTAAAGATTCATTAAATAAAATACTCTGATGGCACATTTTTAAAATTTAATTACTTTTATTTTTATAGCAAATAGCCATTATGTAGCTCATTGACAATACCAAACTACATTGTCACTGGCTTTGCAGGATAATGATGGTCAACTATCTGCCACAATTATTTTTTTTTTTGATTTATTTATTTATTATGCATACAGTTTTACAGAAGAGGGCGCCAGACCTCATCATAGATGGTTGTGAGCCACCATGTGGTTTTGCTGGGAATTGAACTCAGGACCTCTGGAAGAACAGTCAGTGCTCTTAACCTCTGAGCCATCTCTCCAGCCCCTGCCACAATTATTTTTATATTAACTGAATCCTTGAAATAAATATGGATATAAACGTAATTGTACCACATATGTCATAAAGATTATGACATGGATAATGAAGTTGAATATCTCTATTTACATAAACTACAAACTATATATATACATTGTAGTACACTAAATATTTTTGTTTTAGATAACACAAAAAATTGAAAGCATGTTAAACATAATTTAATGGAATAATGTAAATAATATAAAATATGACATTTTATTAGCAATATGTGTTACACAAATATTTTCTAATTAAATATAGAAATTTATTGTCCAAAATTATAATAGTAAGAAAAGTATGAATATTGAAAGATAAATAATAAAGACACTGAGAAGGTGAGTCTGTCAGTGAAGAATTTGCCATGTAAAGAAGATGGTCTAATAAAGATCATGTAAAAATATTTCCTATGCTTACAAGAGTTTGTAATGCCGGTACTGGTGGAAAGATGGGGGACCCATTATGCTCTCTTGCTAGATAGTATAGGTTAATCATGAACACCATAACAAATGGATATCCTATCTCATAGAAGGGGGATGTTATTTCTGAAAATTATATCCTAGATTGTTTCTTTCTTTTTTTTTTTTTTTGTTGGAAAACGTCAGAAAGAAGTGTTTGAATTGCTAATAGTCTTGTTTTTTAATTTATTTTGTATTTATCAAGAAAAACAGTAAAATAAATTTAAAATGCTGATAAGTTAACAATAACTATAAAGAAGATAAAAATCATAAGCATGACTTATCAAGGGTGATAATGCAAATAAGATTGCTACACATACATTTACTTTGTGTTCAGCTTTCCCTCTAAATTTTTTTTTCCATCCCTGTATATCCTTATTCAAGGACCCTTCCCCCTCCCACCACATCAGGTCATTTTTCTTCTCCGCAACTCCCCATCCCCTCCCTGGGCAAGAAGCAGACAGTCCTATGGTCCCACTGACCCAATAATGCTTAGATCAGTCTCCACTCCTGGCAAATCCAGTTTTGTCCCCCCTCCCTCAAGAGTGAGTCAGGTGTTCCTATAGTTGGAGTGGGATCTAGGTTGTTTCTTCATCCTTTTGGGGCATATAGCCACATGTATGTTGTATGTACACACAATTATATAGCAATACACGGGTGATTATAAAACAGAAGCTTTCAAAGACTTTAATAATACAAAGAATGCAAAAAAGTCCCCTAGTTTTACAAAATGGTTGAATATTTATCTTATTCATGGAATGCCTTAGTAGTTGGATATAGACCCAAATTTATATTAGGAAAATGCATATAAACTTTTATAATGAAATCTGTTACAACTGATTACTTTGTTACTGGACAAAACAGCTCTGAAAGTTTCTATTAAGAGGACCTTTGCTTTAAAATACATGATGAGCATCCTCTGAAATGAATCTTATGATTTCCTAGATTCAGCTGTAGACACAGTAGGGAACAGTTAGTAAAGTAGATACTCCATTTGCTAGTGACATATGTTGGCTTTGCACTCAGGCATGGTAAATAACTTATGTTCTTACCACGACACACTCTGCTTCACTATTTAAAAATTTCAGTGAGTTCCTTCTAATGGCTAAATATTTCCTTAGGAGTAAAAAAATATTTCTTCAAGTTTCTAAAGATATTCTTTGTCTTCTCATGATAACAGTGAAGGAATGGGCATGAGAAGGTTCATTAGTGAAATAAAAATTAAGGTAGGAAACAGAAGAGAAGACACACAATGACTTTGACAAACTATACATGGTTCAAATGTTTTCTCTTTTGAGCTATTTTAAATCTTTTATTTTGTTATGCTACAAATAGCTCCTTTTGATTTACATTTTATTTTCTGATTGATAATACGGTGAAAATGTTGTGGTATTCTATTTCTGCACGTTTCTACATATTCTGCTATTTTCAATTAGTTTCATTTTTTTTTTGTTTTGAAGCCTCTCATCTTTCCTTCTTTTAGTTTTGCTCCACATGTTTGTTTTTTGTATTATTTGAACAATAAATATAAGAGTTAAATTTAGCTATTAAAATTCTTTTATATATTTTTTTTATTATGAATACAGTCTCATTCTTTTATCCATGTATCCCTTTGTTTAAACTCCCTTCCCCCCTCTCACGTCTCCAATCTGACTTATCTATAGAAGATATATATCTAAGTATAATGACCCACGGTGAATACTGGTCATATAATATTGGCCAATGGAGTAATATTTGTATGTGATGTATATTATGGGAAGATGGGATTTAATAAATTGTTTGCCATATAGTGCTTTCTCTTAATTTGTAAAAGGAAATGCTTTTTAAAATTTCTTCTGTAAGAGCTATCAGATAATAAACTGACAAAGACATGTATGGAATGTATGGGCAATAGAATAGTACTTAGAATTAGAAATGGACTACCAATGACTCTAACAAGATTATTGTATTTCTGAAACGTCCTGCCCAGTAAGAGAAGCTGTACACAAAAGGCTCACAAGATGTAAATGATCATATGAAAGAATAGAAAGACAAGGCCCAAGTAATGAATACAAAACAATGATTACTTTCGTGTCAATAATAGCACGTATGTATTTACATATATAAACACCTGTATTGACATATGTACATACAGTTACTAAAAAATGCTGGAGTTTTTGTGGATTTCTAAGAGATAAACTATTATAGCAAAATAACATTTTTAAATATCTTAACTTCAATGTAACTAAATTATGTTTTGGGGATTACCAGGAATTTAGACTAATGAATCAAATTCTATTATTTTATTTTAATATGAACACTTAATTGTAAATAGTTCTGAAAAAGTCAATGTAGCTTATTTGAAAAAAATATGAAGTTTCAGAGTTTGTTGAGAAAATAAATTTTGCTCAAATTTGCACTGATACTATAAAGAATAATAAAAAGAATAAATATTGAAGTATAAAAAACAGTATCCTTTTATCAATGTGAGAAAACATACTCTTTGCAAAAAGAAATAGCTCTAAAGTTTATCATTGAACTGACTTCATAAACACATAAGTAGTTTTGAGAGCTATACAGAAATGAAAAAAAATGTAGTGGAGCTGAATGTAAAACACAGACCACCTTCAAATATAGAAAATTTATAAAGACAAATTATCTTCTGATATAACTTTAAAGATGTATTATATTATTAATTTTGATTTTGGCCTTTAACAGAAGATACACATATACACATTTTTATTCCCTTGCTTTCATCTGGTAGTGGTTTAGAAATAAATTTTTCTCAAAAAAAATAGCATTTGCTACTGGTGAGCATCAGCAATATATTCATAGGTATAGCTTTTCAAAAGTGTTTGCAACTTGAGGAATCTGATTTGATGAATAAATACTTCAGTCTTTATTTTCATTTAATTTGATAAGAAAACATGTTCTGACAATGAAATGTGTTTAAGTTGTGAAAGTAACATCATTAAAAGCAGATGTTTATTTTATGCATAAATATTTAGTGAATTTCATGGTGTTATCTGATGAAAACCTTAACTTTATTTTAAAAATTTAATTGTAACATGATTTATTATCATGAATAAGGTTTGCATATGTGTCTATCCACTTCTCTTTTATTTTTATTGCACTATTTTTACTTGCTTTAACCATAGCAAGTTAAACAATATGCATATTATCATTGTATATAGGTATATATTTGAGAAGCAAGTAATCTGAATCACAGACAGACATCTATAATATACAGTCTGAGGATGATTCTGGAATAGATTTACATATCTATTTATGGAGCTCTATTGGGATTACTGGGATAGTTTCTTGAAATAGAAAAACTAATTTCTGTGAGGGTATTAAGGAGACAGCTGTCATGTAATGCTTCCCAAGTAGTTTTCAAAGTACATAAACAATATCCTATAATGAATACTCAGATTAGCATATCACATGAAAGAGTGAAATTTCATCCTGAATAACTTTCTAAAAAAAAAAAGACATTTTGAAGAATTAAAGAACTAAAGTTTATTTTTTCCAATTCATGTTACTGTGTTTTTCTGAATCTAAAGTTTGAAGATGATTTGTCAGTACAAGCACTTTATTAGGTGTTGTTTCTTTCAACATAATGTTTTCCAATGATTTTAGAATTAATATAAAAATATAAGACAAATTATCATAACTTTTAAGCAAAAAAAAATGGACTAATCTTTTCACTCCTAAAGAAAAAAGAACAGAAATTGTGTGTGTGTGTGTGTGTCTATGACTTTTTCTGAAGAGTTGGCAGCAAAAACCTACTGACCCAGACAGAGAACCAATGTCCAATTTGATAAACTATTGAGTTTATTGAGGCTACTTACAGAATTATAAGTGGATGGTAACTGTAAAGATGGCTCAGAGGTTAAGAGCAATGACTGTTCTTCCAGAGGTCCCGAGTTCAATTCCCAGCAATCACATTGTGGCTGACAACCATCTATGATGGCATCTGGTACCCTTTTCTTATACTGCATACATAATAAATAAATTTTAAAAAAGAGTTATGAGTGGAGAGTTACCTATAGAATCACGGACATGCATTATAGAAAATCCCACTGCACCATGGGTCATGATTAATGAATTTCCCAAACTGTATAGTATAGTTCTCAGTACTGCTTCAGGATCTTTATGGTCCAATGGTCAGAGAATCTTCTCCGAATAGTTCAATTAGGAAATTCTTCCTAAATGTTAAATCTTCCCAAAGTTGTTATTCATTGATTTCAAAAAATTGGAAAGTGGCTTTTTCTGAGAGTGTTAGAGTGTTTATTTTTTGAGTCTACTCAGTTAACTCCTTTAATTATTATAGTATTTCTATTCCAAATAAATTGCTATAACTATGCACACACACATACACACACACACACACACACACACACGTATATAATATACTCTAATCCTACTTGAAGTATGTTGGGATAAGTGGTGATTAGGAGGCTTGGCAGCCATTTACTTATGCTGATAAAAGACATTTGCCTACAGCTTTTAAAAGTACATGGATAAAATAGATAAGTTGTAGATGATAGATGGTAGAGAGATGATAGGTGAACCATAGATGACAGGTAGATAGATGATGTAAATATAATCTAAGAATAATTGAAAGTAGTTAAACACCTTTCATTCCATCAACTATAACAAATGTACATTTTCAGTTCAATCACTTGCTGATTCTAAATGTAAAAACTAAAAATTGGCATATATAGATGTGTGAAGGTAGTACAAAAGGACCAACCACTATATAATAGATGAAGATGAAAGCAGCCTAAATGTTAATTATGGAAATCTACACTTTCTACAACTTGAAACAAGAGAATATAATTACAAATTTAAAGAAATGTAAATTAAATGCTACCAAAATTATCTATGCATTCTACAAAATCATGTAACTTTATATTCAAATTTTTTCTTTATTTTTCAAGAATTCTTTCTTTTTTTTTTTTTACATACCAACATCTGTTAACCTCTTCCTCACCTTTTGTCACTCACCTCCCACTTTTCCCCTACCCCAATCCACTATTCAGAGAGTATAAGGTTTCCTATAAAGAGAGTGAATGAAGTATTGCATATCAGGGTAGTCATGACCATTCCGGCTCTCCTCACCTCCAATATTAAGGCTCATTAAAAAAAAAAGCCAGTTCATGTGACTAAGGAGAAATCAGGTCCTACTCCCATAGGCCACATTTTAAGAGAAATTACACTTTTTGTATCATGTACTTCTCTGAAATAAAATAAAACAAAACAATAACACAGGAAAAAAGACCATTGTTCACACTAAAACTTAACTTCATTTAAGATGTGAACACATTATTATATGATCACACTGTAAAAGGGGACTTTTAATATGATTAAAATGTGCAAGAATCAACAGAGCCTAGATAATTTTAAATAAAGTTATTACTCTCTCAGCTAAGATATGCATATGAAGACTATTAGAAGTCCTAATTTCTGGTGGATGTTCTTTAGAGAAACACAAAGAAACAGCTTTTAATTGGAGTGGTTCAGAAGATCAATGGGAAAGGAAATATATTCAAATGTCAGCCATCAGGTATCAGAAGATTCAGTTCACGCCAGTGTGTACAATAAGCACCTAAAAGTTTTTCTCTTGATCAGAGCCACCTACCAAGAAGCATCTTTCTTATCAATGCCCAATGAACTCAAGGAACTATTTTATACCTATATACCTGTTGAAATTGGTGATCTTAGGCTAGACATATTAACAACTTAACCTTATCCCTAATATCCTTAAATTTTGATATTTAAAAATTTAAAATTCCATAAAACTTTGTAGGTAATAAATATTTTTTTACTGATGAATTTTGTTCTGACAAAAGTATGTATTTAAATAAATGTATAAGTCTTAAAAATGGAGGCTTACTTTTTTATTTTATTTTTTATTTTTATTTTTTATCCATGTATCAACTTTTCAAGTGCCTTTCAGCCTTCCTAATTCTTCTTTTAAGAATTCCCTTTTTAGCTCTGAACCCTATTTTTAAATTGATTTATTTAGGTTTTTGGGTTCTAGTTTCTTGAGTTCTTTATATATTCTGGACATCAGTCTTTATGTATTCTGTCAGTTGTAGGGTTGGTGAAGATATTTTCCCATTCTGTAGGCTATCATTTTTGTCTTATTGACAGTGTCCTTGGCTTTACAGAAACTTCTTAGTTTCAGGTGGTTCCACTTATTGATTGTTGTTCTTAGTGTCTGTGCTACTGGTATTATATTTAAGGAGTGCTCACCTGTGCCAATCCGTGGAGAGTATTTTCCACATTCTTTTTTAACAGGTTCAGTGTGGCTAGGTTCATGTTAAGGTCTTTGATCCACTTGGATTTGAGTTTTGTGCAGGGTGATAAGCTTCAATCTTTTTGCATTTTTCTACACACTACCATCCAGCTATGCCAACACCATTTGTTAAAGAAACTATCTTTTTTCCATTGAATATTTTGGGCCTCTTTGTCAAAGATTAGGTGTTTATAGGTTTTTGGGTTTCTGGCAGGATCTTCAATTCTATTCCATTGATCGACAAGTCTGTTTTTATGCCAGTACCAAGTTGCTTTTATTACTGTACCTCTATAGTATAACATGAAGTAGGGTACTGTGCTGACTCCTGAGACTCTTTTGTTGAGAAAAATTCTTTTGGCAATTGTGGCTTTCCTATTATTGCAAATAAAGTTTAGTATTGTTTGTAGCGGGGAAATCATAGATTGTACAGGTGTGGGAGGGGCATGATCTGCGGAGATGGAAGTGGAGGGCGGAGAGAGGCGGGTCTCCCGGTCCCTGGGCGCGGCGAGGCGGCAGGTCCATACGGCGGCTTGGTATGTAGCTAAAACTTCATTTTATAAGTGATTCTAACAAAATAAACCTTATTTAAAACATACCTTTTGGTGGCGGGTTTTTACCGTGATAATTGGCGCCCAAGTTTTCTTCTATGATTTTATTGAATACATTGTCTGTGCTTTGAGCAGGTGTTCTTCTCCTTTTTCTATTCCTATTATTTTCAGGTTAAGTTAAGTCTTTTCATGGTGTTACAAATTTCCTGAACATTTTGTGTTATGACTTTTTTGGTTTTTGTGTTTTCTTTGACTGATGTATCTATTTACATTACTGAGTCTTCTACTCCAGAGATTCTCTCTTCCATCTCTTGGATTTTGTTGGTTATGCTTGTGTCTGTAGTTCCAGTTCTTTTCTCCAGGATTTCTATTTCCATCTTTGCCTCATTTTGTGCCTTTTTTATTACTTCTATTCCACCTCTTTGTTCCTGGAATGTTTCTTTCATTTTTTGGTTTACCTTTTCTTGGTTTTATTTCAAGAATTTGTTCATCTCTTCCAATTTTTTGTTTGTATTTTCTTCTATTTCTTCAAGGGAATTTTTCCTATCCTCTTTGAAGGCTTCAATAATCTTCATTAAGGTTCTTTTGCTGTTGTTTTTTTTTTTGTGATTCCTTTTCATTGCTCTGTTCAGGTCTTGGAGTTTTAGTATCAATAATTTTTGCTGGTCTTGCCTTGTTGTTCTTTATATTACTATATGTATTCTTGCACTGGTGTCTGCACATGGCTTCAGTAGTTTAAAATTAGTCAGCTCCTACTCAGTTGTGGCTAGAGGGCTTGTGTGTCTCCTGTTTGCTCTGAGCAAGTGGTCTTTTTGGTCTATAACTCTTTTTTGGACAAGGTACTGCATTTCTGAGGAAGGGATTTTCAAAGTCCTTGGTCCTTGTTTGGTGATGCAATTTGCCCTGGTCAAGGGGCCCAGTTGGGCAGGGCCTAGAGCCTTCTGCTGGGACGAGTCTAGGATCAGACTTTTGGGTGCAAATCTGATCCTGTAGAGGAATTCTCCTGATTGTGGCCCAGGGGGTGGGATCTGCTCACATTTGGCTCTGCTATCTATATTCAAATATTTATGATTCAATTTTAATAATTTATAAAATTTAAGCAAACCAAGCTCAAGGAATTGAATCCTAAAACCATTTCAATTTTAAAAGTAACTGGTATACATTTTTGAAAACTGAAAATTAACCCATACATTAAAATGACTAAAATATAATGCTAAAACATTAAAGAAAGCAGAGAAAACTCAAATTCTCAAAAAAATTAAGATACTGTAGAAAATGGCTAAAATATATCTTGATACAGGTAATTAAAAGGCTATACATAGAGATAAAATAGAGAAATCTTAGTAAACCTTGGATAAAAGACACTGAGATAGACATATAAAAGGAGAAACCACTGACAACATGAGAAAACATTTTTAAAAAAATCTTTATGAATCAATTAAACCAAAAAAGTTTAAAAAGTCAAAATAAAATACAAAAACAGAGTGAATTGGTTAAAGTATAAAGGTATCTTCAGTGTCCCAAGTACTCCAAGAAATCCACATATTCATTGTATTCTCTATAAAAATACTGACAGCATTCATCTAAGAATGAAGGGAAATTCTTATGGTCAATATTTAACCACTGATTTTTCTGAATAATGAAAACCCACTTGACCAAAAACGAGGTAGAATCATTGCATGGTAGAAAATATAGGGCTATAGAGACTTGTATCATAGTGTTGAATATACAGAATGTTAATTAACAGATCACATCTTGAATCAAGAACAGTATGACACTCAGTACAAAAGGATTAAAGCAAACATCTAATACTCATAAGGTAAAATTTTATTTAAAATATGTTAAATACTCAATACATTATGAGGTACTAAGATAACAATAGCTAGGTCAGTAAAAATTTACAGGTACAATTCCCCTTCTCAAGAAATAGAAACAAAATTACAGAACTAAGACCATCCCCCACCTTGTGCCTGTGTCCTCCAGATGTTTTCACCAAGCCTTATTATAGTGGATTATGTGTTACATTTTAAGTAATTGTCTGGCCTATGGATTTAATAAAAGCTAATTGGCCAAAAGTCAGACAGAATGTGCGGGTAGGGCTACCAGGCTAAGAAAAGTCTGAGTACAGGAAGAACAGAGACAGATGCTAGACACAGAGCTGCCAGTCAGACTCCACAGAAATAAAAAGGTGACAAGACTATGGAATAAACAGCAGACAGAGAGGAAAAAAGTTGAAATGCTGCTCTGAGAAAAGGGACTGAGCCACATAACTGAACAGAATAAGAGAGATGGGTTAGGTTAAGACTAAAGAGGTAATAAGTTATATGCCTGGGCCCTAGGTCAATTAGCATAAAAATGATATAAGCCTGTGTGTGATTATTTGAGGCAAAGCAGGGGCCGAGAGTGAGACTAAACCTTTGGTCCAGGCCTGGAAATTCCAGGCCAGGACATTATATAACAAACACCTCATGCCATATTGTTTCCCGAGGTTCTTGGGTAGTGCATTTTTACCTCAAGTTCAGGTTTGTGAGCATTTGTCTCAACCCTAAGTGACCTTTACATACCTCAATCTTCATAATGAGTCTATTATGAAAATATAATATGGTCCAGTGCTCTAATCTAGAAATTAGATTAAACTTTATGTAAAAGGAAACAGAAAATAAAGAAGTAAAAATAATTAAAAATGTGTATATTTATTTTCAGGTTTAGTTTGAATGCAGGGATTTGCAGCTACAAAGAGTTGTGGCAAAAAAATAGTCAACATACCTTTATTTTATGCTGCCTTGATATTCTTATGGCTTGTTACAGGGAGATATTGGAGTCGTATAAGTAACTTGAAGCCACATAATTATTATCCAATGTGGAGACTCTTCATTTATAATGCATTATATATATTCAAAGTAATTTATTTGTAGTAATTTCTAAATAACAATTCCTTTCAGTATTGACTCACCATGAACAAAGTCATAGCTTCTGGAACTATGTACTAAATATACATGAATTCAGTTGCATTAACATTTCTATATGGATGAATGTGTGGCTTATGCAGGTGTATCTCTATCTGAGGAGATATTGGCAATTGATGGCTAAATAGGAATGGAGGAAAGAGTTTTTGATAGACCACCCTAATATCAAAGATGTCCCTTAACCCATGCACACATTGGACACTTGAAGTTGGCTCAGAGTGTATTAATATGAATGTGTGCATGCAATAAAAATTATTGAAAAAACAAGGCTATGAATTTGAGAGAAAGTAGTAAGGCACATATGGAAACATTTAGAGAGAGGAAAAGATAGAGGACACTTTATGGCATTGTAATTTCTAAATAAAATTAGAGAGTGTATGCATGTAACCTGGGCTACATACTGACACTTTTCAAAATCACATAACATAAATAAAGAAAATTTACAGTGGATCTATTTTTACATATCAAGTGCATGCAATAATTACACTTTTTAATATGTTGATAAATAGCATGTGATCAACAAAGCTATAGTCTCCTCACTGTCACCAGAAAGCCATTCACCACTAAGTGACATGCCATAGATTTTGGCAATGAAGCCACATGAAAGGTATCCCTGTCACTTTCTCAGTGGTCATAAAACATTTCACTAACAGAGTATTGTCTTCCAAATGTTCCATAAGAAATCCCTTTGAAAAAGCTTTCTGCTAGAATTACAAATGGCTGAAAGGCACCAGAAAAAGTGCTCATCATCGTTAGCCATTAGAGAAATGAAAATCAAAACAACTTTGAGATACCATCTGACACCTGTTAGATTGGCTAAGATAAAAGACACAGAGGACAGCCTATGCTGGAGAGGATGCAGAGCAAGGGGAACACTCCTCCATTGTTGGTGGGAGTGTAAGCTTGTTCAGCCTCTTTGGAATGCAGTATGGCGGTTTCTCAGAAAATTGAGAATCAATCTCCCCAAGGACCCAGCAATATCACATCTGGGTGTATACCCTAAAGATGCACAGCCACACTCCATAAGGCATTAGCTCAACTATGTTCATAGCAGCATTATTTGTAATAGCAAGAACCTGGAAACAACTTAGATGTCCCTCAACTGAAGAATGGACTAACAAACTGTGGTACATCTACACAATGGAGTACTACTCAGCAGTAAGAAAAAATGATATCCTCAAATTTGCAGGCAAATGGATGTATTTGGAGAATATCCTCCTGAGCGAGGTATCACAAACTCAGAAAGATAAACAGGGCATGTACTCACTCATTAGTGGACTCTAAACAATAAAACAAAACAATCAAGAAAAAAGCAAAGCATGCCCAAGCTTCAAACCATAGCCACTGAACAGCTTGGGACCAGAAACACACTGGACTGACTCCTTGGATCCCACTCCCCCTAGAGGAACACCCAACTCACTCTTGAGGGAGAGGGAAGAAAACTACATGTTCTAGGAGT
The DNA here is from genome assembly GCA_004025045.1 of Sigmodon hispidus. Taxonomy (NCBI): domain Eukaryota; kingdom Metazoa; phylum Chordata; class Mammalia; order Rodentia; family Cricetidae; genus Sigmodon; species Sigmodon hispidus. Next base: position 40,598 of record PVIH01016759.1, read on the forward strand.
AGAGACTGAACTAAGCAATATTGTGTCAGTGGGACCATGGTACTGCCTGCTGCCTGCCCAGGGATGGGATGGGGATTTGTGGAGAAGAAAGAATGACCTCATGTGGTGGGAGGGGGATGGTACCTTGAATAAGGATATACAAGGTTAGAAAGTGTGACTTCTTTGTTTATAATAATAATAATAACAATAAAAAGGAATAAAAAAAGAAAAATTAAGTATTGCAGCAAAAAAAGAAAAAGCTTTCTGCTTTTCTGCTTAAAGAGCTGTGATTTATTCTAGAGGGTGTTATAAAATTAATTTAAATATAAGATTATAATTATTATAATATAATTTATAATAATAAAAATTTAAATTTAAATATAAGGAAAATTTATGCTTTGTGAGAATTTGCATTTATATGTGTGAGAACACATTTTGAAGCAGACTCTGCTGTATTTTAAAACATGCCCTTTAAAGCTCACTATGAACAGTATTTGAGTAATGGAGGCTAAGCAGAACCTTTTTCTACACCTACTTTTGTTTCTGTAGACCAATATTATTTTCTAAATATTAGAGTTTGAAACTTTCTTACCACGTAGGAGAGTTTCTCCTACAGTTTAGAGAGCATCTGGCAGCTGTTCTGCTTGGATGAACTTGGGAAATGAAACTTTCTGCAGCCAAATTAGTTTTCTAGAACTTCTAGCCTCTTGGTAGATCAAAGTTAATGACAATAAGCTTTCATTGTTATTCACAAAATTTTATTAGAAGACACTGAAACTCTTTGATGTATTAATAACTGAAAGCATAAAATTGTTGCAGAATGTTAAATTAGACATTTAAGAATAATAAAATTTTTTAATTGTATTATAATAAAGAATAGGCAAATCTGTTTTGTAAGTTTGATATACACTGGTTAGTTTTACAAAACTCTTGAATTTTTAAGTTTAGGGGTTTTTTGAGCCTCAAGTAACAGTGGATCTATAATTAAAATGCTTAAGAAATGGATCTTGCCCAATAATAACCTATTTAGTAATCATGTTTTTTTAAAAAAAAAGTTTAGGAAAGTGTAATATTTTAGGAAATTATAGAAGATTAACATTTAAACCTAATTATATGGCACCATCATGTAACTGTTTTTAAATTGTCTCTAGATAGTGGTTGATAGCAGTTGAGAATTAAAAATAACCTGCAATGGAGTAACAATAAATAAAGTATGTTGCGTATAAAGTTCAACATTGTAATTTTACTGTTTCAAAATACTAGTTTATAGTGTACTTTAAACTATAGAATATATATCTATATGTAGATATAGATATTTATTTTTAAAAATTGTTAGAGTATCAATAGACAGGATTCTTTTTTTAACAATTTTTTAAATATTTATTAATTTATTATGTATACAGTATACAGAAGAGGGAACCAGATGTCATCACAGATGGTTGTGAGCCACCATGTGGTTTCTGGGAATTGAACTCAAGACCTCCGGAAGAATAATAGTCAGTGCTCCTAACCTCTGAGCCATCTCTCCAACCCTTCCTTAACAACTTTAAAAAATAATTTAAGCATAGCTTTTATACAATATACCTACAAGTTCCTAGGCGAGGTATCACAAACCCAGAAAGACAAGCAGGGGATGCACCCACCCACCAGTGGACTCCAAACAAAAAAGAAAAAGAAAAAAGAAAAAGAAAAAAAAAAAAAAGAAAAAGCAAAGCATGCCCAAGCTGCAAACCACAACCACTGAACAACCTGGGACCGGAAACATCCCGGACCTACACCTTGGATCCCACTCCCTGGAGGAACACCTGATGCAGTCCCGATGTTGGAGAGAGAAAACTGGATTTGCCAGGAGTGGAGGCGGAACCAAGCAACACTGGGACCTTGGTACCCCGGGACTTCCTGCCCATGGGGGAATGGGGAGATGCGGAGAAGAGAGAACGACCCGATGTGGTGGGAGGGGGAAGAGACCCCGAAAAAGGACACAGAAGGATAGAAAATGTAAGATTTTTATTCATAATAATAATAATAAAATAATAAAAAGATAAAGTATGAGAGATTATTTAAAAAAAGAATATATTAATGGCTATAACCATGCAATTTTTGTATTTAATGGCTGTTTAGTCACTTAGTCTTTACAACCAATAGACATGTATAGAATTCAATTTTCAGATATGAGAATTGTTACTGTTATGAAAATTGTAGTCCATGCTTTTATAGTTTCAAATGTATTTATTGATACTATTTAAATTTATTTTTGGGTGAGAAAATATATGCATGTTCTCTATTGAATATTATTATCAGTTTCTCAAAGTATCTGTTGCAATTTTTTTCCTTCTTTATTTTGTATTTATCAAAAAAACAGTAAAAAGAATTTAAAATGCTGAAGAGTTAACGATAACTATAAAGAGGATAAGCATCATAAGCATGGCTTATCAAGGGTGGTAATGCAAATGAGATTGCTACACATATATTTACTTTGTGTTCAGCTTTCACTCTGAATTTTTTTTTCCATCCCTGTACATCCCCACTCAATGTCCCCTCCCCCTCCCACCACACTTGGCCATCCCCCCTCTCCGCAACTCCCCATCCCGGGCAGAGAGCAGACAGTCCCATGGTCCCACCGACCCAACAATGCCCGGATCAGTCTCCACTCCTGGCCAAACCCAGCCCTGTCCCCTATCCCTCAAGAGTGAGTCTGGTGCTCCCATAGTTGGAGTGGGGTTTGAAGTGTCAGTCCAGGGTGTTCCCGATCCCAAGCTGCCCAGTGACCTCGGTCCGCCGCCTGAGCACGCCTGGCCCCTTCTCTTGTTTGTTTGTTTAGAGACCACCAGTGAGCGAGCACATCCCCGGCTCACCTCCCTGAGCCTGGGATACCTCGCTCAGGAGGATATTCTCCAAATCCATCCATTTGCCTGCAAATTTTAGGATATTTTTTCTTACTGCTGAGTAGTATTCCATTGTGTAGATGTACCACAGTTTGTTAATCCATTCTTCTGTTGAGGGACATCTAGGTTGTTTCCAGGTTCTTGCTATTACAAATAATGCTGCTATGAACATAGTTGAGCTAATACCTTTGGAGTGTGAATGTGCCTCTTTAGGGTATACACCCAGAAGTGGTATTGCTGGGTCCTTGGGGAGATGTATTCTCAATTTTCTGAGAAACCTCCACATTGCATTGACAGGATTCTTTTATCTATTCCACTATGTGGCCTATGAGAGTCTGTTAACAATGTTTTGAGTAAATTTGTTTTTAAAACTATGTAGGTATGATACTTATTTTCTTTATGTGCACATGCCATTTGGTAATGCAATTTCTGAAATAACTTATCATGAATAGTTGATAGCATGCTGTTTTGTTCTATGTCTTTGCTTAGGACATCACTGATATTTTCTTAAATTGCAATCTCTTGTTTTCTTGCATATTTGTTTTAAAAACTAAGGTAAATTGAGGTAAATAAATGATATAAATATTAAATTTAATAATACCTGTGTATTACATACATCACTCAAGTAGCAAATCATACTATTTTTATCTTTATACATTGACATAATCATTGGCATTTTATGTAAACAAAATTAAAATACATGGGCAGAAATACTAGTTTCTGTCAGTTATAAAGACATGATAAAATGTTACATTAATTAAAATTACATTGTCACTCATAAGTCCTTACTGCAGTGGCACATATACACAATGGAGTACAACTCAGAAGTAAAAAAAAAAAAAAAAAAAAAAAAAAAAAAAAAAAAAAAAAAAAAAAAAAAAAAAAAAAAAAAAAAAAAAAAAAAAAAAAAAAAAAAAAAAAAAAAAAAAAAAAAAAAAAAAAAAAAAAAAAAAAAAAAAAAAAAAAAAAA